>VWZE01014406.1:16172-38480 GCA_013396675.1 Eubucco bourcierii | reverse complement strand
TGTTCTTAAGGGCTGCTGCCCAAGGGACTTTGCAAATGATGAATTAGGGCTGTTCAGCCTGGAGAGGAGAAGGCTCTGACACCTTAGAACTATATTTCAATATCTGAAGGGACCTACAGGAAGGCTAAGGAGGGACTGTGATTTTTTAAAATGTCTGTCTTGACAGTTTTTATATTCTGAAACAGCAGACGTGTTACCACCCAGATGCTGTTTAGTGACTTAGTCTACCAGACTCATCATATCCAATGAAGAAACTGATTTCTTATTGATTGACCTTGAATAATGCTTCTGCTAGGACTCTTCCTACCTGCCACCAGCCCTTTCTTATGTGATGCATCCAGATAGGAACACTTCTGGTCCCTCCCATTTCAAGAAGCTGCCTGAAGCAGAGTGCTGTGAAAAAAAAATCATTCTCAGCACCTGCATGAATGGATTTTCCAAAAGCAAAATATAGCCTAAATAAGAAGAGGAAGTAAGATGGTGGCTCATGAACATGAAGCATGGCAAATACTTGAGTCTTTGAAGTACTGGAAGTAAGATGTCTGCCATATTCAGGCTACGATACAGGCATGAATTTCCACTGTATGTTTGGAGAAGGAGTAATTGGAAGCATTCAGAACAGCGCATGTGCCATTTGTCCGCCCAACTCTACACACGCTTTCCAATGCAATTAATGAGTGCCTACATCTGATATGCAGATGATTGCTGCATATCCTGTTTATTTGTTACAGCATTCTCAGAGCACACTGATGTCATGTCAATAACAGGACTGACTACACATTTTTTTCTATCCAAACTGTTTCTGAGAGGTTTGTGTGTTTTGCACAAAATATACCTATTGAAAAAACAAAAAACATATACAGACCAAATATGAACAACCTTTGTCAGTTAAAAAAAATAAACAATGCGCTAGCCTTACTCTTGTTTTCTAGAGTAAAAAAAGATATCCCTTTTGTTTCCTTATATTTTCTTTACTTCCTCTGCTCATTACAGTAGTGTTTTTTCTGCACCTGTTTTCTGTCTGAGTTCCTTTCTCCACATGAAGTATTTCCTGTGCAACAGATAATGGAATGGTCTCATTTCCTCTGGAAATACTTCACAAGCACATGCAAGAATCATATTCATTATTTTTAACAGAATAGTTGGTAAGGATCCTTCCTCTTTCCTGTGTATTCAGACTGTGCCATTCTTTAATAGTTGTAAACTGAGTTTTCCTGTATATTCAGACTGTGCCATTCTTTAATAGTTGTGAACTGAGTAACTTTTAGTTTACAAAATTACCTATTTTTGTTGTTCTCAAAGTGTCCGTTTTGATACTGTTATATTAAACTCAATTTCTATTGTTTGACACTTCAAAATCACTTCTTGTTCAGTTGGTTGGGTTTTGTTCTGTTTTGTTGGGGGGGTTTGTTTGCTTGTTTGGGTTTTGCTGGGTTTTTTTTCTGTCCTGTATGCTACACTGATCCTTTATAGCCTGGTAATACTTCCCAGCTTCTCATCAGCATACACCTACTAAGTTTACTAACTGCTTTCTGTAATGCATTTTATGTCTGATGTTATCCCCTTTCAAGGTCACTTGACAGTAGTCCCTTACCTTCTTTTCATTACTAAACACTATCTTCGACACAAAATGTCCTTGATTTCTTTTACTTATGCAATTAAAAGTGTATTACATTCATATGCAGACAACTAGGATGCTTCCTCACTTCACTTGTGTTTTACTCACACTTAGTATAGGATAAACCATCTTAGGTGTGATTATATCCATTAAATTCTAGAAACCCTAATTATGAAACCAATTTATCCAAAGAAATTATAGCTGAAGTAAATTAGACTTATTGCTGTTGAGAAGTCTCATATGATGACAAAAATCTGAGTATCTTTTGCAGAGAAGGTCAGAAATAAGCAGTCCCAGAAGATTTCGGGGCACAGCAAAAAATCTGAGTCCTAATTGTAGGGGAACATGAAATTATAAAATATTACACTTCCAGGTTTCTTTTTTTTTGTGTGTTTTGTTTAGTTTTGTTGGTTTGTTGTTGTTGTTGTTGTTTGGGGTTGTTTTGTTTGTTTGTTTGTTTGTTTTGTTTCTCAGATCATTCTAGAATGATTCATTAGGTAGGTTTAACAAATACAGGCCATGCTAGCCAGTGCAGCAGATTAAACTATCTAGAAAGGAAAAAGAGAAATCCCTATAACAGGTTATCTCCTATTTCTTTCTGCAGGGTTGGTTTTATTTCCACGTAAGGCAAAATCACCAGTATACCATCTGTATGGGCCAAAATTGTTCACCAATTCTCCCTGTCAGAACAGGACAACCGATTTTTTCAGGAAAGACCTACATTATTTTTAATTTTTATAAATACACCTAAAAAATAATGGTGTATTCTGACGGTCAGAAAATCAAGAACTCTCTGTACCTAAGTACTGTTCTAATTTGAGAGTAAATAAGTTGGTTAAATTAAACCATTGATTGAGTTGCTGACTGAATTAATTGAGGAAGAATTCGCTGTATTTCTCAAACTACAATTACCGAATAAATAAAGCCATAACAAGTAAGACCTTTGGAAATAATTTGTTTATGAGCAGTAAGTAATAAAGCAATCTGTGTTCAACCAGAAAATATCTAGATGATTACAGCAGAACAATGTATTCAGGGAAGACTGAAGGAGACTAGCCATCAACTAACCTGAAAGGAAAAGTAGAAAAAAACAGCTTTTCTATTAAGAAAACAATGCAACCTATACTCCATTTGATTTTTCCTATCTGACCAAGAAGAAACAATGTAAATCCTCCAGGGATGCTGCTTTCCTTGATGTCATCATTTCACATGCAAAAGCTGTGTGCATTGCCCATAATGTGTTGGCTGCTGCTAACATTATCCTGATGCAACACAGAGCCCCTTATGGTTCTTACTTCTTGCAAAACGCACTTATGCTCACTTTCAGAATATAAAGCAAATTGGGTAGTGCTAAATAAAAATCGGTAGCTTCTGTGTGACCTCCAACCTCCCTCAGTCACTTATGCCCGCCTCAACCCAGCATAATTTCAGAATTTCAAGCTATTCTAACACAGTACAGGGAAATAGTTTGCACTGAGCAGGAAAAGGTAAAAATGAGCTCTAAATACTGTTGATACACTCCCTTTTTCATGGAATTTACATTATGGCTCCCATCCAAGGATCTGGTATTCTGATTTCAAAGCAAGAACTGCACAGCAAGAGTGCAACATTTTGCTCTAATCTATAACACAAATCTTATTAAAATGCAGAGAAGAGCCTATATGTTGGAATTTTTTTCCCCTTTGAGAGTCACTGCAGCTGCACAGATGTCTTAAGTACGCCACTAAAATGTTTCACAGGATCTGGCAGGTCCACGACAGTTCTTCCACTGGTATACACTACCCTATATGGGAAGAGTTGATAAGTTATGAATTATAATGTGGAGTGCAAAGGTGGTTGAAGAAAATGTTACATCAGAATGTCTGCTCATGGGTTAGAGGGATCTGCAATTACTTTGAGTCCGGCAGGAGGACGACTTGTTGGCCTAAACAATAGCATGATGCATTTTTCCTGGAGTTCATTGAAAAAGTCTGCCTAAGACACACTACAGAAAAATGTCCTTTACAAAGGGTCTTTGTAAACTATCTCAGTTTCTCTTAAAGAATTTCCTGGTACATTTCCACTTACACAGCAAGATAAGCCTTTTTAAAAAGAATTTTAATTAGGACAAATTCTACCATCTTTTTCCAATTAAAATTACCTTTCAATACAGATTAGTCATTTTGTTGATAGAAGGAGTCTTATCTGATAATATTTAAAGTCCAGCTATGAGATATATATATATATATCCCTGTGACCAACTTAGACTATATATATATAGTCTAAGTTGGTCACAGGGATCTGCTTTTTATACTGCAAGCAAGGAAATACAGAAAAACTGTTGAAGTAGGTAATGGAGGAGTTTATAAAGCATAGAATTTATAAATGTACAAAATACCTGATTTAACATTACAGAAGGTTTTCACAAAACCATTGGAATACTAAGAAAAACAGAGGGCTTGAATGTTGCAGCTGTTAGAAGTGCCATCACTGGCCACTCTGCCACTATCACAAAGTGTACAGCATGCAGAAGCAAATAATAGAAGCCATCACATGTAGCATCTGTACCTGTTTCTGAGTTTTCACACCATTTATGGTGTCCTGTGTCATAAACTCATGGTCCCATTGTCATTCAGACTTTGGTGGTTTCTCTCACATGATGCCTCATTGTATGAGCAATTGTAGTGAAACTTTAAATAACAGCACGTGCATCATATTTTCAGTCTTTGTTTAGACTTCTATTGCTCTGACACCTTTAAACTTTAAGATGTATAAACTATTTACATTGTGTACACATTATATAGATCATACAAAATATGAGTATCTGCTAACATTTAGGGAAAAGGCAAGCTCTCTTGTCTGCTTTTAAAGCAGGCAGTTTAATTTTCCCTGACAAGTATCTACATTAGCTATCTCCCCTTCCCATCTGCTCATTCCCACTTGACTGGCTAAAAGTGAATTATTCAACCATTTTTCTTCGCTGCTTACCTTAAAGAATGAGATCAAAACTGTAACGGAAAACAGAGGAGCAGGTACAAGAAACAGAATACAGAATAAACAGGGTAAGGTAAAAAGAGCACTAAGAATCCCTGAATTAAGGAAAATATACGACTTGTGGAAGTAGCTAAGATCCCCAAGCTATAAAAAGATTAAAAACACTCAGCAATTTTCTGATCTGAGCACAGTAGCATAGTCTGTTCTGGGCTTTCCCTTGGCCATGCAAAGTTGTTAAAAACTCCAGTTGCTACAGACAAAAGCGGCAGGGGGAGAAGGAATTATGAAAAATAATGATTAAAGAATGCCAGTATTTGTGAGAAATAAAATTTACCATATATGACTTGCACATAAGTGGAAGAGCTCTCAATGAAGATTTAAGATGTTTTCCATGAATGTACTGGTTTGAGGCTAATTGGAATATTTTAATGAGAGAAATTAGATCATTGGCTGTGAAAATAAACAGTGATGTCAGTATCACCCACTGGTTTTGCTAAGAAGTATACAGCCATAACAATAACAAAGTCTCTCACTTTGGTCTGTGTGCCTGGTTGAGGCTTGCCTTAACTCCTTTGCCTGAAAACCTAAGTAACTCAATCTAGCAATTTCCTTCTAATCCTTTATCAGCTCTGGCATCTCACCTCTGCTTTATCTGCAAATTAATCACGTAAGCTTTCGATGAGGGTTTATTTGGCTATTTCTGAGATAAGAAAGGGTGGGGAGAAGGAGGAGTTTGGTTGGGAACACTTCTGGGCAGTCTGACTGTTTGGGAGGTTTTTCTGAATTTCTGTATGATTTCTAACTTGTATCTAACTGTAAATACTTGTAATTATTGTAAATATGTGCTGCGCTGTAAATACAGCTTCATTTTAACTTCCAGCCATCTGAGTTAGCCTGGTGATTCCAGGGTGGAGAGGGGAAATAACTCCCCAACCACCATGATGAAAAAATATAATACGAAAATAGGATTCTACTCCAAAACTTTAAGGTAAATATTATGCATGACTCTTCAAAGAGCATTGTTTCAAAATAAATAAGGAGTAAAAAGGGAATATTTTAGGCTGGTAATATTCAACCACAAATGCGATACCATTCCCTTCTGGAGGGAGGTTTAACTAAACCAAAAGGTGCCCAGTATTTCACCTTGTTTCAGGTAATGGGGTAAGTCCAAGTACAGAAGGAATTTGTGTTCTGGATGTCATAACTACATTTTTTATTAACCATCTTTTGCCAGGAGTGGCTCCTTGAGAGTAATCTGTCCAAACATTTGTGAACGCATTGCATTGCTTCTCTGCACAGACAGATTCACCTAACCCACATCTGGCTGGAACTCCTGTCCTTTCAAGTCATGCCTATAAAAGCAAATTAAGTTGTGTCAGAAAGCATTTCAAGTGTATTGAATTTGTCTGTAGCAAGAAACTGGCAACATGTTTTGGGGCATGGTTTTGACCCAGGCCTGGTAGCACGCTGTCAAACAGTTCCTGGGCAAGCCTAGCACAGGACACAGACCTTTCGCAGGGAGTACAAAACCTGAGTGTATCCATTCTCTTTCAGAGAGTTTAAAGGTATAGGCAAAAGCTATTTGGTGTTAGCTGAACTCAGTATCAAAGGACTGTATTGGTATGTTTAATTTGCTAGTAGTGATGGATCCAGAGAAATCCTAGATCCCTGCAATTTTCAGGCTCCTATACCACTGCCTTCAAATCAGTACTAGATTAACTCTTTTCGTCTAACAAGGCTGTGTATTCAAAGCAGTGGATACACATTGTAGGCAGCACCTGAAAAAGGAATCATGAAATAAAAACTGATAATGAGTCAGATGTGGCAAAATCAGGCCCTGAAATTCCTGTGATGAAACATTTGATAAATTCGCTATCCTCTGTCCCCACATGCACTTTGAGCTTCCCCTTTATTACTTCAGATTTCACTGTCTTTCATCTGAAACAGTGTATTTAGTTGTTCTTGCTCTTACGCCACAGTCTTAGCCACTGTTACAAGACATTTCTGTAATATTGGACTGCCTCCACAGTGGCACGTTACTGTGGGATACTCATTTAAGACTCCAATATGAAGGCAATTTTCATGCATACTGGTAATTTCACAGACCCTGTAACACACACACACAGACACACACAAAACCACACAGAAAACACAACTCTAAACCCAACATAGTTTAATCAAACCTTTTCTACTACTGAAGCAATGTTAGAAAGCATGTACAGCAGAAAACACTGGTGTATAACTCTGTTGGTTTTGGTTTGATTTGGTTTGGATTTTTTTTATTTGTTTGGGGTTTTTTGGGGTTTTCTTGTTTGTTTTTTTTTAAGAGTTACAATAAGTTTTAATTACTGAATTATGACATTGGATTTCCTCATTGGGTTTATACAACCTGGTCCTCACTAAGACCCTAAGCCCTGACAACATATATACAACAGTTGGTGTAAGGACAACAACATTCTGCTTATTGAATGACACTTTTGCACACAGATCCAAGAAGCTCTCACTGTCTTCTAGGACACTTTTTATTTGTGTGTGATCACTGTATCTAGCCCATTAAGGCCACAACTAGCCTCAGAGAAAAGCTGTCTGAAGAGCAAAAAGGCAGTGTGGTTTCTAATTTGATCTTCGCACCAAAGGGCTGCAATCAGACAGAAATGATGCAAATATTGCTGTTGGAATGCAGTTAGGACATGTCTGTTTATTAAACAGATCTAAAATGTAAAAATTAAAGCTTTATTCCTCAAACAAATTTTGTACTTTAACCAGTTATAAATCACAGACAACTCTAATAAAGCAAATTTTAACCATGACCTAACGATGTAGTATGAATACACTGACAGGTAAACAAACATGTTGGTCTGTCTTTGTGTAGCTCTTCCTTTGTTTTCGAGGAATTGATATCTTTACAGAACCACAGAATCCCAGAATGTTAGGGGTTGGATCACGTCATCCATGAACAGGATCACTTATAGCAGATCACACAGGAATGTATGCAGGCAGATTTTAAATATACCCAGAGAGGGAAACTCCACAATCCCCTTGGGCAGCCTGTGCCAGTGTTCTGTCACTCTGACAGTAGAAAAACTTTCTCATGTTCACATGAAATTTCCTGTGCCTGAACTTCCACCCATTGCCCTTTGTCCTGTCATCGGGCATCACTGAGCAGAGCCTGGCTCTATCCTATTGGAACTACTCTTTATATATTTATGAGGTCACTCCTTAGGCTCCTCTTCTCCAAGCTAAAGAGTCCCAACTCTCTCATTTTCTCCTCATAAGAAAGACGTTCCTCTCCCTTAGTAATTTTTGGTGCTCTTCTCTGGACTCTCTCAAGCAGTTCCCTGCCCTTCTTGAACCAAGGGGCCCAGAACTGGACACAATATTCCAGATGCAGCAGGGCAGAGAAGAAGGGCAGGAGAAACTCTCAATCTACTAACCACAGCCCTTCTAATACACCCCAGAATGGCACTGGCCTTCTTGGTGACCAGAGCACATTGCTGGCTCATGTTCAACCTTTCATCCACTAGGACCCCGAGATCCTTCTCCCCTTCACTGCCTTCCAAAAGGGCAGTTCCCAACCTACACTGGCACCTGAGGTTGTTCTTTCCTGGGTGCAAGACTCTACACTTGCCCTTGTTGAATATCATTCATTTTCCCCCTATCCAACTCTCCAGCCTGTCCAAGTCTCACTGAATGGCAGCACAACCCTCTGGGTGTCAGCCAGTCCACCCAGTTTTGTGTCATCAGCAAACTTGCTGACAGTGCTCTCTGTGCCCTCATCCAGGTTGTTGATGAATATGTCAAATAGCACTGGTCCCAGTACTGACCCCTGAGGGACTCCACTAGCTACAGGCCTCCAACTAGACTCCATCCCATTGACCACAACTCCCTGACTTCCTTCCTTCAACCAGTTCCAACCACCTGAACATTCAGACCACACTGCCTCAGTTTAGCCAGAAGGATGTTGTGGGAGACAGTGTCAAACACTCTACTAAAATCAAGATAAACTACATCCACTGCTCTACCACCATCTACCCACCTGGTTATGGCCTCATAAACGGCTATCAGGTTGGTCAAACATGACTTCACTTTGGTAAAACCATGTTGACTGCTCCTGACTCCACTGTCCTTGATACACCTAAGGACAGCACCAAGGATAAGTTGCTCCATTACCTTTCTGGGGATGGAGGTGAAGCTGACCAGTCTATAGTTACCTGAGTCCTCCTTCTTTATCCTTTTTGAAGACTGGAGTGATGTTTGCTCTCCGCCAGTTCCTAGGCACCTCTCCTGTCCACCATGACTTATCAAAGATGGTGGACAGTGCTCTGGCAACAACCACTTCCAGCTCCCTCAGCATCTGTGTGTGCAAGCCACCAGGACCATTTATGGATCTTCAGGTTACTTGACTGTTCCTTAGCCCACTGCTCATCAACCAAGGAAAACTCTTCCTTTGTTATGTCTTCCTCTGGGGCCTCAGGGGTCTTGGGCTCCTGAGGACAGCCTTTAGCAGTACAGATGAATATGAAGAAGGCATTTAGTAACTCTGCCTTCTTTTTATCTTCTGCTACCAGTGCACTCACCACATTCAACAGAGAGCCTACACTGCCTCTTGCATTAGTTTTCCCTGCAATGTATCTGAAGAAGCCCTTTCTATTGTCCTTGACCTCCCTTCCCAGGTTGAATTCCAAGGAGGTCCTAGCCTTCCTAGTTGTCTCCCTACATTCTCTGACAACAGACTTATACTACTTTCAGGTGGCCAGCTCCTCCTTCTGTGACCTGGACACTATTCTTTCACTTGAGTTTGCTCAACACTGTCCTACCTAACCATGAGGGTCTCCTGGTTCCCTTTATCAATTTCCTACTTGCTGGGATGCACTGATCTTGAGATTGGAAGAAGTGTTCCTTGAATATTAACCAACTATCATAGGCACCTTTGCCCTCTAGTACCCTGTCTCATGAGATATCACCCAGCAATTGCTTGAAAAGGTCAAAGCTGGCCCTCCTGAATTCCAGTGTCATAGTCCTGCTTGATATCCTGTTCCCACCAAACAAGATCTTGAACTCCACTGTCTCATGATCACTAAGGTCAAGGAGGCCCTCAACCTTCACTGCTTCACTGCTTCAACCTTGAACCCTCATTGTTACTTAGGATAAGATCTAGCAGTGCTCCACTCCTAGTTGGCTCCTCCACCACCTGCATCAAGAAGTTATCACCAATGCACTGGAGGAACCTCCTGGACTGTGGCTGGCTGAATAACCCTTCCAGCAAATAGCTGGAGACTTAAAAATCCCCATGAGAACAAGGGTGTGTGACTGTGAGGCTGCTGTTAGCTGCCTGTAGAAGGCCTCACCAACTTCCTCACCCTGATCAGGTGGCCTGTAATAAACACCCACAGCAGTATCACCCATGCTGGCCTGCCCCTTAATTCTCACCCACAAACTCTCAACTTGCTCCTGTCTACCCTTGGACAGAACTCAATACATTCTACTATTCCTCCTGTAAGGAGCAACTCTACCACATTGCCTTGTTGACCTGTCTTTCCTAAAAAGGACATAGCCATCCATGACCACATTCCAGTCATGTGAGCTGTCCCACCATGTCTCTGTAATTGCCACCAGGTCATAACCCCATGAACACACATGGATTTATAACTCCTCCTGTTTATTCCTCATGCTGTGTGTATTGGTGTATAAACATTTCAGGGATGGAGTCAAGAACATAGTTTTCAGCCTTGAAAAGGGTAGACCCTCTCGTTATCACAAATGCCAACTCCCTGCNCTTCATTAATACTAGAACACTGCCCCACTGGTGCAAGCCCAGCAACAGTCCCATTGTCCTGCAACTCTAGTTTAAAGCTCTATGAATGAGCTCTGCTAGTTCTTGTCCTAGAATCCTTTTCCCCCTGCAAGAAAAGCCCTTTTTTTCCCCCCTCTAATGATTAATTTTTAATTTTACAAAAGTAAATATTTATGGCACCACAGCTACAGAGTGCACTGAATGCAGTGATCTGTATAGTAACTGCAGTGACAGATTTACAGGGTAAAACTTGAATTTTATTTTCTGACTTGCACTTCTGAGTTTTTAATACTTTCATTTAGTTTGTAATTTTGTCAGAACTAGTATTAGCAAGCCTCCTTTTTTTTAATTCAAAACAATTTGAAATCCAGTAGTTTGAAAATTAATCTTACAGTTTTGCAATCCTATCAGTTTCAATACTACTAGCTCAAACCAGATGGAGAAAAAACATAGTGCTGTTTTACATCTGACACTGTAAAATATCCTAAAGCCCTCTGAAGGGCTTTTATTCTATGCACCTATGTGTTGCATACAGACACTGTGTTTAAGTAATTTCTTACATTTTTGCCTAAGAAATCAATACCTTTTTAGACAAAATGCCTTTTTTTTTTAATTTTTAATGTTTTTTTCTCCTTTAAAAGGTAAAAAGAAAAAACCAAAACTGTTAATGTGCTGTTCTCATAATGTTCATACCAGGGCTGCCAGATTTGTAATTGGCTGTGAAACAACAAACAAAATTTCAGAGCCTACTGATGGTCTTACGACAAGGTAATAGGCTATAACTGATGAATATAGCACTTGAACTCTGAACCTCTCTCAATTCTAGTATGAAACATTGTGGTTGTTGGTTCAGAAAGGAAAAAAAGAACAAGCATTACAGTCTTCCCTGTAAGTTCTTTCTGGCCATATGAAAAAGATATAACAGTTAAGTACTAGAGAATGCCTCATCCTCCTTGTCTCCCAATAAGAGAAGACAACTCAATTCAGGTCCTTTGAATCCATGAATAAGATGCTACCTCAAAGCAAGAAGAATCCTCAAACAAACAAAGGATCTGCAGTGCATCCCAGTGTGTAAGACAGAACCTACTTCAACATGTTAACCCTTGCTAGTTCACCTGTGATAAACACACAGCGAAGTTTACTAATAAATAATGATTCTGCTGCAAACTTTCAAAAAAACTTGTACCCTTCATGTAAGCATATGAGAGCCTTATTCCGAAGAATTTAGTGTTTGAAACAAGCTGAATACGAAGTATGCTGAAAATTTAACTGTCTACCCAAGAACATGTACAAAACTGTTAAGAGTATACATGTTGGATTAATTGTATCTCTAGTCAGGGATTTTTTGTGAGTTAATAGCATTGCAGTTTACAGATTTCTGCATTTTATTCCCAGGCAGGGACAGCAGAGCAGTGGAATTCCAAGTATATCTTTCCTGCAGTAGATGGCAAAGGTATTCGGTTCTCATCTTGTCATTCAGGTTACATTTTAAAGTTGCAGTTCCTGTTTCTTCTGACCAAACCTGTGAGATTTTTTCCAATTTTTCATTACATAAGCTCAACATAAGTCATCACATGGTGTCACCAACTACTTTGTCAGTGATTTTGAAGGAAGTGTTATAACCTTGTGCATGTTTCTACTCAGAATTAACATCAAATAACCCTCTCCATGATTCATTCAATTTTATATTTTATCTAATATAATCAGTCTTCCATAAATGAAGCTTGAAATGGAAATGGATATTGCAGAAGTACTATTTATTTTGGAAAAGCATTTGCATAATCAAAGAAAAATAATAAAGTATAATATTATATAACATAGACAGATGTTACTTATGCAGAAACTGCAGATTTAGAACAATATTGCTGTTGATACAGCTTTCAAGATAGGGTAGTAATGCCCTATTTCAAAATTTGTGCACCGGAACTTCTTTTTGAGATATTTAGCTGATTTTATTTAAGGTCCCAGAGGTGCAACTGTCAATTAGCAAGCTTAACTGTAACGCAAGACTCCAATCCAGAATACCCCATCTAAAAAGTGGAAACAGCAAGTGAACCACTCCAGCAGCAAGGCCTTTTAAGAACTCCCATTCAAACTTTAATAAAGAAAAACACAAAACAGCACTACCAAACAACAAACCAAGATGCAGTGGTGACAAGGGTAAAAAACTTTAGACCATGGAAAGTTAATTCTGCAATCTCTCTCTAACTCTGTGTCTTGGTAGGTCACTTTAGGAGGGTCTCTTACATGCTCTTAGTGTCTATCCCCCTTTTTCCTAAGAGACATTGAGCACTTGTGTACGTTTCACGCATTGTAATTGTATGTTTTTTCACTAAGAACTGTCAGATTCCACTTGGACTCTGCGTATTACTGCCATGCAATGAAAAATAAGATGTACATGTTGCTAGAAATGAAATTATATTCTAGATGGCAAGAAAAGACTTGTTGCATCCTCTCTGTGCCACATGTAGCCCAAAACATATTTAGATCAGTGGACTGCTTTGAGCCAAGCACATTATTTGCAGTCTGCCATGGAAAGGTATGGTGAGAAATATATTGATGTCAAACTAATCACATTAATACCACATTGTAAACTAGCATTGTTGCTTTTGTTAGCAGAGATATGAATAATAAAATCTATTGTAGAGGATCCTTGATGATTAAAAGAATTGTGATAAGACTATAATAGGAACTGAATATTATTGCTCCATTATATAAAAGTACTAAGATTATGGTATGTGATCTTCAACATTAAAGTATAACAGTGTTAGTAAGTTACTGAAAGCACGCCCATGACATACAGTCACCTAGCATGTAGCACTGTTATGACAATAGCAAGAATCGATGTTTAACAAGGTAGAGAAGTTGAGAGACAAAGACTCTGAGTTCCAGTTCCTAAAGGGCACAGAACTGCAAGCGTTTTGGAATATTAAGGTCTGAAGTGTACCTAAAAAGACATTAATGAGACACAGTCTAGGAAACATTGGGAAATTCACCTTTGTGCCTTATTAAAAAGATATTCAACTTATTTACAGTTCAAAACATGTTAGATGAACTACTCACATTTGTCCCAAGGTTTCACAGAATCACAGAATCATAGAATGGTTAGGTTGGAAGGGACCTCAAAGATCATCTAGTTCCAACCCCCACCATAGGCAGGGACACCTTCCACTAGAACAGGTCACTCAGGCCCTCAGATCTAACCTAGCCTTGAACACCTCCAGGGAGGGAGAATCCACAACTTCACTGGGCAACCCATTCCAGTGTTTCTCCACCCTCAATGTAAAGTTCTTCCTAACACCTAATTTAAATCTCCCCTCTTCCAGTTTAAACCCATTGCCCCCTGTCCTGTCATTACAAGACCTTGTAAATAATCCCTCCCCAGCCTTCCTGTAGGCCCCCTTCAGATACTGGAAGGCTACTATAAGGTCTTCTCAAAGCCTTCTCTACTCTAGGCTGAATAACCCCAACTCTTATAGCCTGTCCTCACAGGAGAGGTGCTCCAGCCCTCTGATCATCTTCAGGGTGCTCCTCTGGACTCACTCCAACAGTTCCATGTCCTTGCTGTGTTGGAGGTACTCCAGAACTGTACACAGTACTCCCAATGAGGTCTCACGAGAGCAGAGTAAAGGGAGAGAATCACCTTCCTTGCCCTGCTGGCCACGCTGCTCTTGATGCAGCCTAGGACACGGTTGGCTGTGTGATTTCCTGAGATTTAATGGTTGCCAACTATTAAATAATTTTTTTAATTACTCATATTCAAAGAATCACTATGGTTGGAAAAAACTTTTAAGATCATCAAGTCCAATCATTATCTAACTCTCCATGGACCACATCCTGGAGCAGCATATGTAGATATCTTTTAAATACATCCAGGTATAGTGATTCAATTACCTTTCTTGGCAGCTTGTGCCAGTGTCTGGCAAACCTTTTATACAGAAGTTTTTCCTAACATCTAACCTAAACTTTCCCTGGTATAACTTGATGTCATTTCTTCTTGTCCTATCAAGTTGTGACTCGTCAGAAGATACCAACACCCACTTCTCTTCAACCTCTTTTCAGGTAGTTGTAGAGAGTGAGTCTCCTGTCAGCTCCCTTTTCTTCAGACTAAGCAATCCCAGCTCCCTCAGCTTTTCCTCATAAGACTTATTCTCAGGACCCTTCTTTAATGCTCTTCTCTAGACACGTTCTTGCGCTTTGATGTCCCTCATATTGTGGTGCCCAAAACTGAACACAGCACTCAAGGTATATCTTCACCAATGATGATTACAAGCGGACCATCACCTCTCTAGTCCTCCTGGCCACACTACTCCTGACACAGGCCAGGATGTTGCTGGTTCATGTTCATGAACACTCCCAGGTCCCTTTCTGCTAATCAGTTTTTCCAGACACAGGCTCAAGCCTGTTGCATTGCATGAGGCTGTTGTGGCCCACATGCAGCACCTGGCATTTGGCTTTGTTGAAGACCATATGATTGGCTTTAGTCCACTTATCCAGCCTGTCCAGGTCCTTCTGGTGATTCTTCCTACCCTTCAGCAGATCAACAATCCCACCTAACTTGATGTCATCTGCAAACTGAGGGTGTTCTCAATCTTCTCATTCAGATCATTGATAAGGATGTTAAACAGGAGTGGCTCCAGCACTGAGCCCTGGGGAGCACCACTTGTGACTGGAAGCCAGCTGGATTTAACTCTATTCAGCACCACTCTCTGGGCCCAGTCGCCCAGACAGTGTTTTTGATCTAACAGAGTGTATGTCTGTCCAGGTCTAGAGCAGCCACTTTTTTTCATGAGGATGCTGTGGGGATATCAAAGAGTTTACTGAAGCCAACGTAGGCAACATCCACAGCCTTTCCCTCATCCACCAGATCTTGTAACAGAAGGAGATGATATTCATTAAGCAGGACATGCCTTCATGAACCTGCGCTGACTGGGCCTGATTTCTCAATTGTCCTGTAAATAGTGTGTTAGGGTACTCAGGGTGGTCTGTTTCATGACCTTCCTGGCACTGCATTTCCTAACCTCTCATCTGTTGGGACCTCCCTGGTTAGGGGACAAAAAGATAAAATCTTCATTAAGAAGGTTGTTACAAATATCTCATGAAGGAAACATTGCTCAAAATCTTCAAATACCCAATGAGGACCATTGGACCATATCCAGGTCTCACATTGTTAAATGCTCTGCTGTCCACCCTCTCCTTCAAGTGACTATCATTATTATCATCCAAGAACTAGGACATATGAGCATCTATAAATTATGCAGAAGTAAGTTTCCACTACCCCTTTTTTTTAAGTAAAGTTTGCAGAAAGAAACATCTGTTCCCTGACATAACAGTTTTCCATACCACTTCTAAGCTTTAAGTGAGGAACAAAAGGTTTTGTACACTTGAGCAACAACGCAGGTGTTACATTCTGAATTCCCGTGGTTTCTTCCTCAGCAGAAAAAGGGATGTATTTCAGGTGATGAAGATGACAACCATCACTAACAGAGAAAAAAATTATGCGTTCTGTTTTGCATCCATTAGAATAGCTCCTACATTAAGAAGAAACCAGATCCTAACTGTTATTTCAAGGTACATTTTAATAATGTGTATCACTTTCAATAGCCTATGTATTGCATAGTTATTTATACCTCACTGCGCAGATATCAATGTGTCAATCTATATTATATCTCAATAGAATTTAATTCAGAATGTATATGTATGTTCTGTTGTATTTCAATACTTTGAAAATACTGTCTACACACTATTATTCAAGACAGAAAAATTATGCAGGGAACAATTCTTTTTAATTGCTGTACCATATATATATATATATATGTAAAAGTTATGACATTCAGTGCAAACTTATAATAGTTTAAATGTTATGTATCAAATTTCTATAGCTTCCTTAGTGCATGGAGTTATTATATTTGGCTTACCCAAATCTGTAGCTTAATTCTTTTTTCATTTTTGAAAACTGTTTTTACTTTGAAATCAATCCCAACTGTGCTTACGAATGCAGATGTAAAGGAATCGTCAGCATAACGGAACAAAAATGAGGTTTTCCCAACGCTGCTGTTACCAATAATGAGCAGTTTGAACATGTAATCAAAGCTCTGGTCAGATGTATCTTTCTGGCCGTATTTGGAATCTTGAGTAGATGCCATCTGTAACAAAAGAAAGAAAGAAAAAAAAAGTTTATTGTCTCTTGTATCATAAAAACCTGGAAACATTTAGATTTTATTGAAGTTTTTAATACCAAATATGAATAGACTCAAGAGGAAATTCACATTGGTTTAGTTCTATTTGTGATTCCTGTATCTGTAGTAGTAGTTCCAGTTGCAAAAGAGGACTAATAGGATGACATTCTGGTTCCACGAAAGCAAACCTATTACCCGTATTTTGACAAAGTTCTCTTCTCAAACAAGCACCTCTTTCAGCAAAACACACTGAGTTTTCTCTTCAGTAAAATTTTGTATTTATTTAGTAGAACTGAAGACAGTATTCACAAGCCTATCTCCATTAGTATATTGCATAAATTCATTTTCGCAGAACGAGTCCTTGTACAGTTATCAGAACGCTAACAACAGAGGTAGTCTCAGGCCACATCATAGAGGACCCAAGACAGACTTGAGGGTTCATGAGAAATGAGGACAATAAGAGGACCTATAGACAGGAGGTTCCACATGTCTGCTCCTTATCAGAACTGGGAGAAGATATGTCCCTAGCTTGAAAGTGATCCAAAACCAGAAAAGGATAGTTTTGCATGCTTTTGTGCTTACATCACATCTTTAAACTCCTTACTGTGGACCTAGGCAAGTTTAATCCTTAAGCAGAATTTCCTCTGTCAGACCAAGGCACTTCTCAAGTCTCACATTCAGTTATTTCCTTGACCCCAAAGGGCAGAGTTAAGAACAAATGTATTAAAATGTATGTGCTCCCTTGGCTTCAGGATAATAACAAAACACTTGGCTACAATACATTTTACGGTTTTAAAGGACATCATCCTTTGACAGAAGTAATTTGAAAAATCTTCTCACTTAAGCAGAGAAGTATGCTGTGACCTCCCTAGCCTGCACACCACTTCAGTCTGCACTCACATATGCACTCCACACTGGATGTCTGATGCAGTATGAAATGCCCTTGGAAAATATCATGTGGAAGGCAAGAAAATCTGGGACTGAAAACACTGAATTCCATTTATTTGTGCCTTTCATGAACACATTGTTTTCTTTTAAAAACTATAATGACATATATTTTAAAGGAAAAGATTGACAGCCCAGAGAAAATAGCTTGTTTCTATCTACCGTGAGGACAGAACAGGGATTAGCTAATTTAGACTTGTCATAAAGAGCAACATTCCTTATACATATTCACTGGACTGTATGTAGGATGCATTGCATGAGAGTGTCCCTAATATGCAGACCAAATGTCATTATCAGAGTAGTCAAAATGTTACCAAGATCCTTATATGTATGAACACTATGACAATATAAACCCATCATGAAGATGTAAATTATTTTCTACGTAAAATACCAGAATATATAAAATAATCTAGAGAACAGATTTTATTCCTAACTCTTTTACAGGTACACTATTTTTTTTTTCTATATCTTAGACAAGCTGCTTACTCACTCTCACTTTTAATGTACTCTCAATGAATACATCAACATTCACAGATACAGATCATAGCCAATTCTCACAAATTCTTATCATCTAATTTTTAACTGACCAATTAATAGACTTAACAGAGTTCAATGGACAATGCACCAACCATTTATTTGGAGTTTATAGATTGCCAGTCATCTGCAGAACACAGCTTGTGAATTAATGTATTTGGCAACATCAGAAGAAGCTTATCTTCTTCAAGACATTATGAGGTTGGATTCATTAATGTGTGTAAACACACCATAATCCAGTGTAAAAGGTGTAGTTAAAATTGNTTTTTTTGTAAGGAGACTATTGAAAGGTAAATTGGGCAATATCAGGAAGATGCAGAAAGGTGAGAGTCTAAAAGAAGCTCTACTTGCTTCCTATCAGCAGTAGTATGAACATTGCCACAGTGCTGGCAGATGCCCAAGACAGCAGAACGCAAGGTACAATAAAGAATATTCTGGCAACTGCCTAGCAATAGTTGTGGTGAACTAGGTCATTATCTCTATTTGTCTTTCATTAACCTAAGTTTATTTTCTCCACAAAAAGAGTAACTTAAGAAACATATTCTCAAATGTCACTGCAGATAGTATGGCAAAATACCCTTCTTCAACTAGTGGTAAAACCAGAAGTCCTAAGTGAGTTAGTCTAACACAGGATGTCAAGAAGCCACCAAAATAGCACAGCTCTGAAGAGGGGAAAAATACAAGCTGTGTCACACTAGGTACTCAGCAGAAATAAATTTGGATGTACCAGTGTGTACAGCCCTCTGCCATTTGCCTTATTTAGTACAGCACTCAGGGTCATGAGACTAGCAAAGACTGTGGAGTTTTTCAATTGCTAGAGCAGTTGCATCAGGCCAAGAGACAGTGAAATAGTCATATCATCGTCTCAAGCACCAGTAAGATGCTATTAGTAACAATCCTTGCCAAACATGTTTATGAATACTGAGTTCAAACTGGAAAGTACAGAAAAAGATTAACAAGGAGATCAAAAGAATGAAGAGTTTATCTCATATGAGAAATTTTAAGTGGGGGGAAAAAAAAAAAAGCAAAGAAAAAAATTGAAAAGTGAGCTTGTGTTTCTAGATAGCAATCTGAAGTGAGCATTAGGAAATGAGAACTGTTTAGACTCATACAGCAGATTCATGCAGCATACATGACCTTAAAAAATGAACATCCCTGAGTGTCTCTGAGATGGAGATTGGAAAGCATATAACCAGCAAGGGAAAGAACTTCCACAGGACACTTCCAAAAAGATGAAGTAACAGAAAGAGAACGGATGACTTCAAATGTAGCTTTATCAGTAAGAAAAAGGCATATACAACTTGTTCTGTGGATCCAGTGGCTTGCCAGGCTCTTCTACTCCACTGCTTCCAATCTAAACTAAGACTGATATATCTAATATTTTTGCTGAATGATAGGAGACAAATTGACATGCTATCTCATGTGTCTAATAGCTTTGATTTTTGTGGAATTGTTTTCATCATAATTTTATAATAACCTCTTAAATATCTGAAAAAGCTCTTCTTTCCTGTTGCCATTATTCATGGTGCTTGGATGTGTCTCTTAAAAACTTACTTTGTCTGGGTATAGTCATTGCCAGTGACAACAGGATATAAAGATTTAAGAACAAAATGCTCTCATTTCTTTCCTTGGCAAAGCAGATGATTTACATTTTCCCACTACCTAGTCTTCCCTCACCTCTATGGCTTCAGTCACCTTTGAAATGATCTGATGCCCCAGCAAGTGAAAAAGGTCTCCAGAGAAGCAGCATTTTCTACAAACTACCACCACTCTGATAAATACTAAGAACAAGTTGTCCAAATTAAAATTGCACTTTTTCATTTTCGCAAGTGCAAGTATGAGAGAAATCTGCATACTACAACCAGATAAAGAGTGAAACTTGAAGTGAGTGAACCAGTGTATGACTCATTGAGAATTTCTCATTGAATCTTCAGTTTTGAAAGATACACGTACATTTCAACTAACTTAGATCAATCCTTAAAAGAACATTCAGACACCACAGAGACTTTCATGTTTCACAGAAAAGGGAATACCTTGCTTTTGGTTTCTAAACCAAAGCCCTCTCAATGGCTATAATCACTACCAAGACATATCAGTTCTTTGAAAACATGGATAGGAAAATGAAAAGTAGGCACAAATTCTGACTCAGATCAAATTACATCCATTAGATGACAATAGACAGTTCTTTCTCTGGAAGGTGTGTTTGGCATGCCTTTGTAGAAACTGGTGGCCCTTCTTGTCTACAGAGAAACAGCATGAGTTTGAGGCTGACACAAAGAATTCATAAAAAGTGAAAGGCAGTGCCACTGGCACAGGCTCTTTTTCTCACACTGCTAAAATATTTAAACTTTTTTTTTTTAATTATTTTTATTTACTGCTGGTGGAAATAGTTAAATATATGCTTACATTCTCCTCTGAGTTGTTTTTGCCATCATCAAAAAACATACACTTTAATCATTCTTTCTATTGCTCTAAAATTCAGAGATGGTAGCTCTGTAACAGAGTGTACCATAAATTTGTTTTGTGCAAAGTAGCTAACTACATTTGTTTCACATAATAGTAAATCAGGTAGCTGAAAGACATAAATCAAGCAATTAGTTCAGCCAGTCTAAACCACATCTCAACGGAGACCAATAATATTAGCCTAAGGTTGGAAAACAAAAGAATTCTCAGGAAAAATAATCCAGTTTTACTGGAAGCTGAGCATATGCTGGAAACAGTGGAAGCACAGGAAAGAAAAGAAAAGAAAAAAAACCCCAACATACAGAAACTGTGAGTGAGACTCAAACCTCATCTGTTAGACTGCATTTTTATACCTTGGAAAAAATCCAGATGTAATTATAATTTTGCATGAGATACACTTAAAACAGACACTATATGACCACCTCACTAGCCTTGGAAAAGTCCCCTTTGTAGGGGTGTTTAAAACTACTCCCCTACTTTCTGTTGTCTTTCCATACTAACACTATGATTTCTGATGATTTTTCTTCAATTATACTTAAAAATAATTCCACTTGTACTGATAACCATATGAAAAAACAAGAAGCTGTTTTCTGATACGTGCCAAGTATATATTTTTAAATATATCCGGACTCTCTTTAGATTTTATTTAAAACATATCACTGCTTTATATCCACAACTATTTAACATCAGTGAATTCAATGCCTGCCAAAAAATGACAAACTCAATAATGACCCATCTGTAGTTGTCATCCTTTACTAGTTAAATTTGCTTTTAACTAAATGCTCTCCACATGCCCAATGACTTCAGTATCTCTACAAGTATGTACAAATAAATGTTAAATACCAATGTAAGCATGTTGCACACAGAGTTAGGCATTTTAAACAACATTCTAATTATTCCTATTCTTCAATCAGAAAACACAAAGATATTCTTATTGAAGAATGGCCTATTTCTAGATCACCTCTTTGGTTGAAAGCTTTCAGCATGTGACATCTGAGAAATTGCCTTGCACACAATTTATAAGACTATCAGTCTTTGTCCAAAATGAAGCAAACTCAACTCCGCAACAGTGTAATTTAGGATTAGTCTGTACTGCCTCAAAGTGCCTGCATGAGGTTACAAAATAGGCAATAATTAATAATATGAAGTACAGTTCACCAGCATAAATTGACTCGAACAACCAACCTAGAAACTGCGACAAACTCTGCATAATGTAACACAGATGTGTATAACATCTGCTTCTCCTGTGCTAAGGGGCACTACACTTTTTCATATATAAAAATTGATGAAAAGGGGTCACTTCTTTGCTACCCCCAGATCTATCCATGTGCCAACTCACCCTTGTGTGCAGATGGGTAGCTGCTGTTCGAACAAACTTGTTTGGTGGAGATACCATCCCGGCTTCCTGCACATCCAGGTAGGACCTCGTCACATTTCATCACCTAACAACTTACATTTATTCCCTCCTTGGGGTGTAGAAACCAACATTCTGCAAGAGGTTGTTCAGTTTGCCCGAAGGCGACCCGAAACCCACTCGCAGCCAAGGCGACAGAGTGGCTGCCGCCGCAGGGCCGTGCCTCCTGATTCGGCTGACCCCGACCCGGGAAGCCGCACTTCGAGAGGTAGGGCTGCAGTCGCCCCCCGCTCGCCGAGACTGCTCGCTAGGGACCCTGTTCACAGGCAGATTGCCTCCGTCGCGATCTCTCAAACGCAACAGGGGTCCCTTACACAAGGGGCGTCCTCGCCCCCTTTCTCCTCATCCCCACAGCCACTAGCGGCAAAGCCCGGCCCGACGGCCCCGC
>VWZE01014406.1:0-11920 GCA_013396675.1 Eubucco bourcierii | reverse complement strand
AAAAGCAGAGTCATGGGTCTTTTGCTAAGCATTAAAGGTCATTTGTCCTGACTCTGTCATGTTTGCAAATCTGGCTTATGCTTATAAAGTATGAATGTTGAGGTATGCCTTTTTTCAGACTTCCTTTTTTTCCTTGAAAAAACCATAGAGTATATAATCTCTCTATTTGACTGGGTAAACAGGAAGTGCAAAGAGTAAGAAAATGGTGATTAAAGAAGGCAAATGTAAATAAAATACAGTTCTGAAATGAAACTAGAAATCTGTTGAAAGCAGATGCAGCACTGGAAAAAAGAAAAAATCTGTTTCAAGCATGGATCTCAGACACTTACGGAAAAAAGAGCTGTGGAGGCTTCTCATCAGGCTAGAGAAGAGATAAACTGCATAGAATGTTTTCATGGGGTAAACCGTGTAGTTATATTTGCAACAGATGAGGGTGCTCTACCACTGTCTAGAAGCTTGGATTTGTGACCTTGCCAGATTTTGCGAGTCCTTAAAATCCCCACAGATGAGACTCACACATCAGGCCACATGACAGCATGCTGCTGAGGCATGAGATGGATATGCCACAGTGGGGAATAAGAAGGCAGTGGCTAAAAGCACAAGTCTGATGCTCATCACATGAGACTTGACAGGTCTGCATTACAATAAAAGACAAGTAAACAATTTCTGTCTGGTTTGTTGGGGTTTTTCCCCCCCCACCACCTTCTTCTGGTTTTCAGAATAGAAGATCCTGTTGGTCTCTTCCCTGTTAAATTTTGCAACTGCTAGAACTGTAACACAGAACTGAAACGCATCTTTTAATTTTGTGGACGACTAGTGTAAATCACCACAGTTCTGCCATTGATGGAATGAATACTGGAGTAATCTGTCTTTGACTCTTGTTGCCATGGTTACTGGGTCACAGCACCATCTCATTTACTGCATACTTGTATTCTACACACAGTGGTTTCATTGGCATATAAAAAGGAAAACTTGCACTGTTATTTTTAATTTTCTGTTCCAAAGCACACTGTCGTATCTGTAGCAAACTTGCCCAAGTCTGTGGAGATCAAACATTTCATACATTTCACTCTGCAGCTATCTCCCTTTGCTGTGTGTCCTGGGCCTTTTAGTCTTGACCCCAGTCGCCACCTAATCTGAGTACTCACACCACTATTCGTCTGCATGTCCAGAGAATTCTGCAGGCAAAGGACAAACTGCCACCTGAAGCTGAAGATGGTGGTACTTTAAAGTCTACTGGTATTTTTGATACAAAGTGTAACTTTAAGAAACTTCCTCAGCTGTTTTCTGAATGAGAGTTTTACATACTATTCCAAGAGGAAGACCAATGCAGTGTATATGCACCACTACGGCCAAGTTATAAATATGAAAACTGTGGAACTAAAACTTGTATTTGGAATTGTGCATGTATCTGTTAGAGATGTTTAGCAGCAGCATGTGCATTATCAAACTAAAAAGTGTAATTAAATTTCAGATTAACTATGTTGGTTATCTAATGATTTTGCCACAAGATTTCCATTTGTAGTGTACATCACAAGAATGGTTCTTTTACTGTCCATGCATTTCTGTGTCATTAATCACAAGATCCATCCTAGAAAAGAGGAAGCTCTCATGGAAGAAAAATGCATGAATTAATTTCTACCATGCTTGGAAATTATTTAAACATGGCAAACAAAACAGAGTTTTGTTGGATCCATGGCATACCATGTCACACTTCTGGATAGCCGTTTGATGACATTAATGGCAAAGGGCTGACAACAGCGCAGATCAGTTGAATGACCTAAAGAGAGAGGTTCTGGGGCTGTCAAATCATTTGTGCACTGCCAAAATAGTTGTTGAAACAGCATAGCTGCAAACATCATTAATGAATTCAGCTGTATTAAGTTCTGCAGAGCAGCCCAAGGAAGCAGGAGCAATAAAATGTGCTTAAGCTCTCAGGCCAGCAGGCTGTTTTGTTGGTTTGGATTTTAGATTTTTTTTCAAATCTGGCTGAAAGGCAAGTTAAAGAAATAATCTTTATCATTTTGTCTGATATACATACAGTCTATGAGACATTTAGGGATCTTGTGTTCACTCATTTTGGATCTGGCTTGTCCATCTTCCCTCAGGATGTTGTTAGCATAAAGCTTCCAAAAAGTGAACGGAAAGGATAGTGACAGATACTGGCACAGTTTATAAGACTTCCTTTTGAAAGTTTCTGTCACAGGAAATGTAGACTTTAATTAAAATAAAACAAAACAAAACCAAAAAAAGTTGAAAACATTAAGTTAAAAGAATACCATGTTGTCAGATGTATATTTTGGAGCAAAAAATGTAAAATTTAATGGGGAAATAAATATATTCACATCTAACTCTAATATAGTTTAGTTTTGTTTGCTTTTTCTTATCTAATAAGCATATCAAGATAGAAATGCTGTTGCTGCTAATGATATCATGGTGATTTTATCAAGTACTTCACATGAATACTCTGCAGCTGTGTTAGAAGAGGCTGTTGTGGCAGGAAACAATCTAATAGCTATTTTTGGGTCTCTTGTCTATGCATGACTCAGGAAGAAAAAGAATCATTACTTGATTTTCTATTCTGCATAGGTACTTATGACACCAATCACTAGGCCTACTCAGACATCAGTCTTTTTTCATCAGGGAGATGAAGAACAACCCTCTGGAGCTCAAGTGTGAGGATGTAATTCTGTGAGATACTGATCCCCTGTAGATCTCATTAGCTTTAAGATAGAGGCATCCACAATCTCTCCAGTCCGAGATCTTAGGATGAAATTCAAAAACAAGGAAGGAACTCTAATTTGGTCTTAAATGTAATATTGACTTCATAAATATTATTTAGAGTCAGTAATATTTTCAACAGAGCAGAAGCATTGAGTGGTTGGCAGATTCCATACATGATTAATGGCGTATTGTATGGCCTGCATTTTACCCCTGATTTCCAAGTTAAATGCTTTCACATACCTTCTTTGTTATACATGCAGTACATTATCACGCTAGAGAGCTAGCAGTAGCCCCTAGTAATTTTCCACTGAAGTAGATCTTTTTAACTGTTTCTGGAAATCATCACACCCTATTTCTGTTATCTCCAACTGTTTCATAATCTGTTTGGAAAAAGCATTTGGGGAGTTGTGTCTCATGTGAGTATGTCCATATTTTAAATGTATGTTTCCTTATTCTGCTTTTCCTCATTGCAAAAATAATGACATCACCAAAATACTAACTGAACTTTTTTTTTTTTTCTCCCACTTTTGAAAAAAAGTATATTTCTCAAAGTCTTGGTAGTACCCTTGCTTAACAGAAGGAGAACAAAAGTCTCCATAGCATACACAGTTCCAAAATTATCCACTGATATATTCAATTAGTTGTTATCGGGGCCTGGTGATTTGTGTTTTAAATGTCTTATAGTTTATGAATCATTCTTTGTGTTCTTGGAATAGGTACATTCAGAAGGAAGAATGTGGTTTAAGCTTATCTGCTCCCTCAGATTTTAGTACATTATTATTTTCATCTGGTTAGAAACACAAAACAAAGTAATATGGCTTTAGTTTCCAGAATATGAAATGTAGATTTGTGGTTGTTAATCTAATTTATCACTAGGATTGCCTTTATAATTACTCACCCATCAGCCTTGTAAAGTAGAAATATATGTACTGTGGTGATGTCAACCTCTTTGTATTCACCCAGTGTCCCAGTTCATTCCAGCTCTGACAGCTACTGAAATATATGACAAGTTCAGTCAGTCAATAATGGCGATGAACACTCTGCTTAAGTACATGTAGACAAAGCATTACATCAAGAGCTCTGCTGTTCAAATATATATTTTTAGGATGACCAGAGGTATAAAAATGCATTAATCTGAGAAACACATACTGTACATTTCATGCATGGATCTTTTGGCATCACACTGCTGGACTCAATAGCATGCAACAAACTAGGGCAAAGAGTTTCTTTAAGAAGTCAGCTGTAAGGAAGTTGGTGACAAAGGTGTAGAGTAACTAGTGGATCCCTTGCTTTTCATGCATTTTTCACAGAATCACAGAATTAAACAGGTTAGAAAGGGCCTCTGAGATCATCAAGTCCAACCTATCACCTAACATCATCTAATTATGTAAACCATGGCACTAAGTGCNGTTGAGCCTCCTCTTCTCCAGGCAGAACAACCCCAGCTCCCTCAGCCACTCCTCAAAGGGCTTGTGCTCCAGCCCCCTCACCAGCCTTGCTGCCCCTCTATGGACATGTTCAAGCACCTCAACATCTTTCTTAAATTGAGGGGCCCAGAACTGGACACAATACTCAAGGTGTGGCCTAACCAGTGCTGGGTACAGGGCAGAAGGACTTCCCAGGTCCTGCTGGCTACACTATTCCTGATACAGGCATTTGATTTCTTCTGCAAATAACAAGAACACTGAACCTATTTCTTTGCTTGAGGCTCGCATACATGCGTAAGCTATGTGGGATGCTTACTGACTTTTGCAGCATGTCCCTTTCACATAGACATAGTTTCATTGCATGAGCAATGGTTTTACACAGATACCAAACGCAGTGTTGCTTCCTAAAAGCAATGCATCAGGAAGTGAAGACAAAAGCCTTCGAGATCTTCAGCTGTACAGAGGAAAAGCAGATGTATTGATCAAAATGCTGTACATGTGTGCAGCTCTAAGGACTGCCATGCTAAATGGCATTCAAGAGGATGGCTTCCTGACTTCAGAGACAAGGTTTATCACAGAGGTAGTACCTGCTCCTGTTCTTCAGTAGAAAATTGCTGCATATTCTTTTTAATTTACAGCAAGAATATTTACCAAAAGAGAAAACTAAATTATAGGGAAGGATTTCAAGAAGACTACCAGAGGTGCCTCTGCAACTCAGGAAAGTACACTGGCTTTGAATGGAAAGGAAATTGAGACACACATTTCAACAACATGAACAACTGAAACACTGGAAATTCATATACGTGTGGACACTCAGGGAAAACTGATTTCCTGCAATGACTTTATGCAGGAGTTGATTGTGTTTGCCTCTGTGTAGGGGGATGAGAGCTGGAGGGATGTGACAAGAAAAGAAAAAAACATTGCTTCCCAGAATCTGATGAGAAATTTGCACATGTTGCTGAAAGAGGGAAGCACAGAATGATAGGTGCTGGAAAGGACCTGTGGATATCATCTAGTCCAACTCCCCTAAAGACCTTAAAGGTCTTACAAACATTTAATGACTCCAGGATTCTTCTTTAAAACACTCTTTGATGCTTTCTGAGGGAAAAACAAACAAACAAACAAAAAACAAACCAGCTGAAGCTGAGAACGAACATATTTTGCTAGTGCCACATATAGTAAGCAAAAGCATTCCAGGTTTATACCCAAATACTTACACTAGTGCCGTTTACTTTGCAACACCTTTCCATAAGAGAACAAACCTGGTTTCCCACCATGATTTTTTTTTTTTTTTGTCCTGCAGATTTTAGCTATTGAATTCAATCTGTTTATCCCAGGTCCCTTGCTCTGCACTCTGAGGCTTGAATATGTAGTTTGTGACAATATTTCAGGCTCTGGACGGTGTAGAAATCTTGTTGAGTACATCTAGCAATAAAGGACACTTACTAGTGCAGCATGCTTGGCAATGGGAGAATGAGTGACCACTGTGCCCCAGTGGCTTTGACCTGTGTGTTTTCAGACTCCAGCCATGATCCCTAATTTTGCTTTGTGTCTTTCTCTAGGTCATCTCTCCTCAAGCACTGAGAATAAATGGAAGTAATCTCTGAAGGCATAATCATTGTGGGAGATTTTTGTATCTGTTAACTGTAGCCTTTAGATCACACATACATTCTTTTCATAGAATCACAGAATGGTAAGGTTGGAAGGGACCTCAAGGATCATCTAGTTCCAAGTCCCTGGCAACAGTCCAGACACCCTTGAACACAATAGCTCAGACTCTCCTGTACAGAGCCCATTATACACTGCAGCCTGAAGGCAATGTCAACCTCACACTGTAGTGACACTGTTGTGGTAAGCCTAAGCAGGCCAGAATAGGCTTATACATGTCCTGGCTGGCCCAGACGTGTTTTTCTGCTCTCCCTCTTTCTGTTTTGAGGAGAAGCAAGTGCAGGAAAGAGGACGAAGAACCTGGAGCCACCTGGCTATTTGCATCCTGTGGTGAACAAGGTACACGCACTTTGCTTGTGTATGCCTTGTGCAAGGCCTGTGTTCTGCCCTAAAAAGGGTAAAGCAAGCCTATGGCTTCACCTAATATAGTCAAGCTTGGCTAACTGCCATTCCAATTGGCTATTCTATGTCCAAAGGCCCATTAGTCTCAGGCTGTATCATGTTGTATTGATAAAAGGAAATGGTCAAGTGAGTCAACATGTTCTGCTGTTCTATTCTTGCTACTGGTGCCTTACTGTATCCTGCAATGCCTAGAAACTGTCTTCCAAAAGTTTACCAGAAACAGGCTCTAAATGCCTCTACATGATTGGCCTGCACAGCCAGTGCGACATTGTGCCAAGACTGCACATGGCATTGCATCCTGCCTGCCCTTCTGCAAGGCTTCTGCTGAATCAGGAATCAAGAGGAATGAGGTCAGAACCAGCTTGCTAAGAAAAGAGTCTGGGAAAACTCCAAAGCCTCTAACACCTTTGAGACCATCCACTGCAACCCCACCACATGCTTTGGGTACTGTCCGATAATATTTTGTGAGTAAATACTTAAAGCCTCTTGTAATCACTAATTGCCTTCTGCCATAAACAGAGAGGAGCTTCCTGCATCCATCTAGTGGATAAGCAGGATAACTAACTGCAAGCAATATATTGACCATAAAAGCCTCATCTTCCAGTATAAGAGCTGCATTTGTTAGCTAACCTCTTAAAGTGTTCCAGTTTTACCTGTTCCCTGTGTGTATAAATTTCCAAACCATATGTTTCGAACCTTGTAAATAATTTTTGTGGAGAGATTTAATGTTAATAAACAATTTTCATAGTTAATAACAATCTTTGCCTGGATATGAAAATTAATAATTATTATTAAATATGTATCATTCATAACAAACACAAACAATGGTCAACAGAGAGGAGTAAAGCAAAGTTCAGAGGGAGCAAAGGAGGAAAACAGGAGAGAGAAAGGAACAGGCTGTAACTCCAAACTGTATAGATTTTTCACAGAGCAATTGAGTGGAATAAACATATCTCGTATGTTTTTGTTCAGCTGCTTTAAGACTAGAGTCCATCCCCCTAGACTCTCTCAAATTCTCTGGAAAACTTTTATTTACAATTTACGATTAAGACATTAGTCTTAAACCTGTAACATTATGAAATGCTCCCTAGTAGACATTTCTCCTCCAGAAACTGAGAAAAATAGGGGAAAAATATTATAGTTTTAACTATTCTTCAGTGCTAACCTATTTTTACTTCATCTTCTAGGATCCTGAACTCGGTTTTTGAGTGCTGTGTAGCAATGATTTTCAAATCTGACTTTGACACTTTGTTTGCTTTGTTTGCACCCAATGATCTTGCCTGTATAAACTGAGGGAATGCTTACTTTATAAAGGCTGTGCCTGTGCTACATCGTGGGTAAATGTGGGAGCATGTTGCTCAGAGAGGTGATAGATGTACCATCACTGGAAACATTCATAGTCAGGCTGGATGTGGCTCTGAGTAAACTGATCTCATTGAAGGTGTCCCTGTTTTATGGTAAGGGTATTAGACTAGATGACTGTGGTGGAAGGTCCAAATTATACCTAAAATACATATCCAAGACATGTCCTAAACACCTACCTGAATACCAACCTTGCCACCTCCTTCCCCCTTTCCCCTTCTTCCCCGGTGGAAGAAGCAGGAAAGCACACAAAAGCCTTGGTGCCTCTCAGTCTACCATAGAGGCACCGTATTTGGTCTTATACTACACCCTGCTTTGTTTCTAGTAAACACAGGTCATGATGCTAGGCATGCGCATCTCCCTTTTTCAGTGAAATAACTTAGGGTTGGTTCCAGGGGTGTTTTTATCTATTGCTATTGGTCAAAGACACTTGGTCAAAATGTTTAAAAACGTAGCCAACTTGTTTGTTTGCTGCTGCTGCTTTTGTTTTGTCCACTACCTGTTTGCATTGGTTTGCATCATGCATAGCTGGAGACTTGCCTCCCCTACCTGACCCTGCCTATCTTCTGCACTGAGCCCAGGAACTGAAACAGCTTGCCCCTCGCGGAGCTCAGATGAGCCCTCATCCTTTTGGCTCTGGATGAGTCTAGGTGAAGACCTAGCAATGGCCTAGTGATGACTTGCTACACCAGGACCTGCTGGCCGCTCCAGCCCAGAAACCTGGATCCTGCTTTGCCCAGGTGGTTGACTGCTCCGATGACCTTCTGAGAACCATGGAGGGTTTGCCTCGTGTCTGTGGATCTTCTCAGACAACATGCTCCATTGGAGCTACACTAGCAGCAAAACCCCACCGCATCATCACCACATGGAAGGCCACCACATGGCTGGGACTATATTCTCCCTCCTTTATGCTTCTACATATACTTTTGGTTTATAAATATTGATACTCTGACCTCTGACTCTACCTCTCTTTTCTGAAGTTTGTGAAAGTTTATGTTTAACCTTGAAGCAGCAGTTTGTGCTTCAGGACTCCAGTTGTTTAAATTTTCTAAAACCTTTCCTAAAATCATATATATATATATATATACACATTTTGCAAAGATAGTTTTACCAACCACATGATAGAATGTGTGTTTGTTAATTGTAAATAAGTTTGGGGAAATCTTCTTTACATATATTTAATAAAATATTTAATAATTTTATATCAACCTCCTTACAATTCACTTGTAGCCCAGATTCAAACCCTTCCTTAACAATGACCTTTAAGTTTCTCTTCCAACCCGAACTATTCACCAGTTCCATGCTTCTGTCATTGTTTTATATAGGCTTGTATAAGCTAAGCCTTCCCTCAGTGTCATACTGCACAGTTAGAATATTCATAGGTGAGCAGTGTGCAAGCTGACTGTATCATTGTGATGGTTATTCTCCCATATTTAAATAGAACAATGGTTCTCCCTTATTTTTTTTCCTCTAAGCAAAATGGAACTTTAATTTGCCCTGTATCCTCATGCTGTTTGTTTGCTCTTTGGTCAGCAGACATTCTTCGAGGTAGGCAGGCTAGAAACACTTTTTGGATAAGATTTGTTAGAATCTGAATTATCAATATCAGCGTCTGAGGAGATGTTTTTGGTGTAATTGGCCCCTTGAACTTTCATATGCCTCAGTTCCCTTGGCATGTTTTGTTTTGCTTTGTTTTGTTTTGTTTTGTTGAGATTGTTCCCTTAACAGGATGCATTAAAAAGTGTATGCAATTCAGCTTTTCATATAGTGAAGAGTAACTTCAGATGGGCAACTGAAATATCAAAGTGTTGGAGATCTTCAATAAATTTCAGGTCGATGAGTTACTGGTCTTTCTGCTAATGCCCATGAGGTCAGCATGCTTTTGCTACTTAACATCATCTTTTTAAAGATGCTGTTAAAGACTCAGTACTTCTACTTTTAATCAGCACTGCAGAATAACATTATGGAAATAGCCAATCTCTGCTCATGTTGTTTGCCCTTTGAAGCCATAGGGATCTATTTCATAAGATTCACTCTTCATATCTATAGCATCTATGACTTTACAGGAGTTAACTATTGCATAAAAATCTCTGAGTCTCTAAACACTCATCATAGACTCCAATTACATTTGACTCAATCTCTACCTTGTTTACACTGTTTCAAATTAAACACTTACTAAACCAAAGGCTAATATCTCCAAAACAATTTTCATGTATTTGCTACTCTTCACTGCATTTTTGCTGCTCAATGAATGTTCTTCTGTTGAAAATACACCTTCAAAGTACTTGAGCTGATGACAAGTAAGATCAGCAGTAGCTTTGTACCATTTGCACTCTCCTGTGGTCATATCTTACTTTGAAGTACTTGTGACACTTTCGTTTTGAGAATATTCTTCAGTGTGTATTTCAGAATATTTCCTGTTACAGTTACTCAGAGTTCTTCATTATGTGATAATGATCTTTTCATTGTCCCACATTACAGCCCATAAAAGATCATGGCACCACATCACATTTTAAATACATATCCATGCAGCTTTTTAAGTTTCCCTCTTACAACAGTTAACCTCTAAGCAAAATCTTCCTCCTCTATGTCATGATACACAACTAGGTCGCAATCAGAGGGGTGGACATCTGTGCCACTTGCATCTTCTGATCTCTTTGGCATGTTAACATTTCACCTGGTATTATCATTTGTAGATGTTCCACTTCATGGTAAGTTGTCACCAGATCATTAAATTTTCCGATCCTGTGCAATTTTAAGAGCTAAGAATTCTAGCTTTCTGTGCATTTCCATGTCCTATGACCAAATCACTGCTTCTCAGCTGTTCTTTCCCATATCTATGTCATGGTAGCTGAAAGGGACCAAGAAAGACATCTCAGTACAGAAATGTTATGTGTTTGGAAAACAACAGCATTAAACCCCAAACTGAGTAAATATTTTTTACATATTAGCTAAGGGTACATTGGTTGGGTTTTCCCTTTTCTTCATGTATTTTAAGTGTGTAGTTTTGCAGCAACCTGATACTTGCATAACTTTATGCTATCTCTCCTTTTGCAGGCACTCTGGTGTCTCATTTCTCCTTTTGTGTAATTACTGTTCTATCAAATCCTTGGTCAGGAGATTTTTCATTACTAAATTAGCAAAAAGGGTTATTCTTTTCTCACTGTACATATTAATTGATCTTCTTGATCAATTGCTCACTGTACATATTAATTGATCTTCTTGATCAATTGCTAATAAAGAACTGAAATTCAGCTTGGGAAAACAGGGTCTTGGAGGAGACTGTTTTTCACATCCCCACATATGCATGCATACCGTCATCCAGGCAGTTCTCCCTCCCATCACCACTGATTTGTTTACAGGCATGCAACCAGTTTCTTTTCATTTAACACAGTTTTTTGTTTGTTTGTTTGTTAGTTTTTTTTCCTGGCATTCTTTGAGTTTCTCAGGTAGATATAATAATGCAAAGAAAAACTACTAAAATTATGGGACAAAAGTAATAACATTGTCTTCAGACCAGACTATGATTTGCAGACAATAAATATTACATGTAAGCTTACTAGTGGTGTGCTGCCTATGCCTGTCCTATGCAAACAGAGTGGACAACCCACAAACGATCTGAAACTGAGATATCATAAATGCAACCACATCAGAAAATTTAATTATATTGCACAGACAGAGTTAGTTTTGTCATTTTAGGGTGCTTGACACATTAATAATGTTTTCTGGTACCAATTCCTACTTGATTTGATATTGTAAAGATTTTGTTGCTGTTGTCCATAATGATAGTCATGTAACTATTATTTGCTTAAGTGCTTATGTGAGATATTGATCACCTCTGTTCCAAGGAGGTCTTGTCAGAGAAATGTCTGTATTTTTCCCAGTTCTTATGCCCAACATGATGTGTCATGATATCATTTGTGAAAAACCTGGTGCTATTTTTCACTGTGGTCTACTAGATGTACTTTTGTCCAGATTCCCACTTATAATCATAGAATCATATAATGTCAGGGGCTGGAGGGCACCTCAAAAGATCATCTGGTCCAGTCCCCCTGCCAGAGCAGGATCACCTAGAGCAGATCATACTGGAACCCATCCAGACGGTTCTTGAATATCTCCAGAGAAGGAGACTCCACAACCTCCCTTGGCTGTTGGTTGCAGTGCTCTGTCACTGTCACAGGGAAAAAATTCCTCCTCAGGTTCACATGGAATTTCCTGTGCCTCAACTTCCACCCACTGTCACTTGTCCTGTCACTGAGCATCACTGAGAAGACAGGGTCCATCCTCCTGGCACAAACCACTTACATATTTATAAACATGAATGAGATCACCCCTTA
>VWZE01014404.1:202837-219465 GCA_013396675.1 Eubucco bourcierii | reverse complement strand
CACACTCTCCCCAGAGCATGCAAAGAAGCTTCTCCAGCTGTGTGGCTCTGTCAGCCAGGGCTGGGTGAGTGCCTGATGGCTCTGTCTTCCTTGTCGGGCCAACTACCTTGGTGCCATTCCAAAGTTCTCTCCTAATTAACCTTGACACAAGCTTTAGCTTTCTAAAAGCCTGCTGCATCTCCAAAAAAATACCATTTTTTCTCTGATGAGGTGCATTCAGATGAGTTTCAGCTTATCAGGGCCAACAAACAATCTCAGTCCCTTAAGTGCACAGGTGGATGCTTAACCGGGCTTGTCCTCTTCACCGGAGGGAAAACATGCTACATGCTACAAAATTAATTTGCTGATCTTCATGGAGTCTATTTATAACAAAATCTACAAAGGGGAAATCAGATTGAGAACTGACTCCAGGCACCGCTTGGTAAGAATTATTTTATGCCGGTGTGTGTAAGATTCCATATCTATTCCATTCATGCAGTGTAGTTTATTAAAATGAACAGCATCTTAAAGATGTGTTTCTGCATTCAGTTACATCAGCCTGTTCTTGATGGATCTATGACTGCTGAAGGATACAAATTTCTGCCAACTGCAAGAGGGTTCATGGCCATTCGATGGTGGGAAAAAAAAATAGAAAAAGGGGAAAGTTGAAGGCACAATATGCCCCAGCCTAAAAATATCAGTGAGAGCTAACCAGCAGGAGACCCACATCAGAGCAATACCTAGGCTGGCTGTGGCCTTTCTTGTGACAGAGCCTGACTGCCACGTCACTGCTAACGGGTTTATTGTATTTTCTGCTCACAGGGATGGACATGGAAGTGTTGGAGTGGGTCCAGAGGAGGCCACAAAGATGCTCAGAGGGCTGCAGCAGCTCTGCTGTGAGGACAGGCTGAGAGAGTTGGGGCTCTGCAGCCTGGAGAAGAGAAGGCTTCCAGGAGACCTTAGAGTAACCTTCCAGGATCTGAAGGGGGCTACAGGAAGGCTGGGGAGGGACTATTGACAAGGTCTTGTAATGACAGGACAAGGGGCAATGGGTTTGAAGTGGCAGAGGGGAGATTTAGACTGGATGTTAGGAGGAAGTTCTCTCCAGTGAGGGTGGTGAGGCACTGGCACAGGTTGCCCAGGGAGGTTGTGGCTGCTCCCTCCCTGGAGGTGTTCAAGGCCAGGTTGGAGGAGGCCTTGAGTGACCTGTACTAGTGGGAGGTGTCCCTGCCTATGGCAGGGGGTTGGAACTAGATAATCTTTGAGGTCCCTTCCAACCTTACCATTCTATGATTCTATGGTTCTATGATGCATTCCTCTGAGGCTGTCTTGGGAGTTGCTGGAGCTGGGATGCTTTCACCAGCCTTCAGAAACACCTCAAATCATGAGGATTTGATTTCATTTGAGCCAACAGAAGAACATTCCTCTCCAAACTCAACTGCATCTTTATTACACCAATCCTGAACCGGGCTCTGTCCCTGGGGTGCCTCCATCAGCAGGTTCTTCTTCTATCACAACCCTGACAGCATCTCTGGTCAGGTCTGCTCCTTCCCCTCTCAGAATGGAACTGCCCCCTACTTTGCACTCCTGCAGCCTGACCCTTCAGCCCATCCAGCACTGGGCAGCTGCACACCTAGCTTTTAGTTTCTCTCACCCCTAAAAAGTCTGTGTCTTAAGGACTAAATCAAGCATGTGATGGACTCCCAAGGGGAAGCTGTCACTACAGCTGCACTAGTAAGCATATTCCAGAGTCCAAGGAAGCAACTAGGTGTGTTGGCTGATTTGAATGGGCCACCTTGGCTTCTCTGTCTCCACACATTTTCACTTTTCTAAATTTCTTCCCTCCACCTCTGATGTTTTGCTGTATTTAACTTGCTAGAGTGCTAGAGTGCTTTCCAAGTGCTAATGACTTGTGTGAGGTAAGTGCTTCCATTAGCTGTGAAAAGAGGGGAAAGATGAGGCTGATGGAGGAAGAGAATTTCTAAAATCTCAGAAGAGCTGAACAGAGGTTGGAACTGTGGACACTGATGTGTGTTAAGTCTGGCAAATCAAAGGTCTCGTTAGTATCTTGTAAGCTTGCATGGACTTACAAGATTAGAGATTTTACATCCCTTACTTTCTGGTACATGTTTTGGTTTGGATATTAAGAAAGATTTCTGTGCTGAAAGGGTTGTCAAGCACTGGGATGGGCTGCCCAGGGAGCTAGTTGAATCATCATAGAATCATAGAATGGTGAGGTTGGAAGCGACCTCAAGGATCATCCAGTTCCAACCCCCTGCCACAGGCAGGGACACCTCCCACTAGCACAGCTCACTCAAGACCTCGTCCAACCTGGCCTTGAACACCTCCAGGGAGGGAGCAGCCACAACCTCCCTGGGCAACCTGTGCCAGTGCCTCACCATCCTCACTGCAAACAACTTCCTCCTAACATCCAGTCTAAATCTCCCCTCTGCCAGTTTAAACCCATTGCCCCTTGTCCTGGCATTACAAGACCTTGTCAATAGTCCTCCCCAGCCTTCCTGTAGGCCCTCTTCAGGTACTGGAAGTCTACTCTAAGGTCTCCTGGAAGCCTTCTCTTCTCCAGGCTGCAGAGCCCCAACTCTCTCAGCCTGTCCTCATAGCAGAGCTGCTGCAGCCCTCTGAGCATCCTCGTGGGCTCCTCTGGACCCGCTCCAACACTTCCATGTCCTACAGGACATTCCATCATCCTGGGAGGTATTTAAAAGTTCTGTAGATATGGTGTGTGGGGAAGTGGTTTTGGAGTCTTTTCCACCCAAAGCAAAGCAACTTTGTGGTTCTATGCTAAACCTCTGATTTCAGAGAATCAAGTGCTTCTGCATGGGTAACAAACCCAAGTGTATTGTATATCATTAGCTATTGTTGGAAAAGTAGAGCAGGGACTGTGCTGGGGTGTGCTGTTTGGGATGTGATACCTGACACCTGTGACAGTGCCTGGCAACAGCCAGAGCTGTGCTGTGTGCTGGAGCACACCTTTGCAGATGAGCTCACTGGGACAGCTGAAGCTTTAGCCCAATAAATTTGGGCTTCCACAAGACATTGGGTAAGGATATAAATCAGTGGGACAGTGCAGTACCAGAGATGACTTTAAAAGGAATCTATTTTTGCCAGGGTTAAATCTTGCCAACCAGAGGCCTCCATGTGGGGGCTGGCTTTGTCATAAAAGACTAATTGACAAAACTCTGCACTGTAATACTATTCCTGTCACCCCACTGAAAAGCATTTTTAATGCTGGCTTCTATAAGTCAACCTGATCTAAAAAAAAAAAAAAAAAGATTTAAATGAGCATCACATTATAAACCACCAAGCACATTCATCACTCTGCTACAAACCATAGATAGGACAAGGACATCCATCAATTCAGCACCTTTCTTTCAGGTCTGTGTACATGGACATTAGTAACTTAATGGCTCCAGAAAGCTTTCCCTTCTTAAATACACTGTGGAGTCTGATCTTCCATTTATTGTGGTTTCCAGAAGTGGAGCTCAGCCACCTGTAGCTGTATTCCTGTGCTGTGAGGTCCTTCAAAGGAAAAACCTGTCTCTTTGGAGTGTGCACCCAGAGTAACCCCCCTGTTAAGGGTTACTCTCATGTTACTCCATTGGTAGCACTTTGTCTGTACAGACTGTGACATCAGTGGGACATCCATCTGCTATAGCCATCAGGCTATGCAAACCAGAAAATAATCTAGCTGAAGGGGGATAAACAGAACTAAAGATAAGTATTCAATGATTTGCTGTCAGACTCTAAAGATTTATTGAGTGGATACTCTGGGTCTCCTGTAATATCATGCTTTCTTTGCCAGCTTGGTGGCTGGGCTAAGAATTGATTAAATTTGCAGATGAGGGTGAGCTGGAAGGGGCTCTAGAAATGTCTGAAAGGCAGAGTTTGAATTGGCTTATAAGAATATTAGCCCTTGAAAACAGTCTGTGGTTCAAGAAGGACAACCACCAGTCAGAAGACTGCTGAATCTTCTTTTGGATATGGTATCTCCACACTTCAAGAGAAGGCAGTGGGTTGCAACTAAACGATCTTTAAGTTTCCTTCCAACCCAACCCACTGTATCATTCTATGATTTGATCGGTGACAGTTAGAGTGGACAACATTACTGATGATGAAAGAGTAAAAAAAAACCAGGCTTAACCAAGAGAAGAGGTGCCTGAAGGCAAACATGTCAATGATCTCTAAACACACAAGGAGCTACAGTAAGTAGAACACATTTTTATTTTGTTTTTCCTGCCTACTGTGGTGAAGGAAAGAAATAATGGCTTCAGACTGTAGGTTTGCCATTGGAACAAAGATTCCTCATAGTAATAGCAGATAAAACAACAGTGTAGGTTGCCTGGGAAGGCAATGACATCTCCACGGTGGGAAGCTTTGAAGAGCTGGCTAGGCAAATGGTAGAAAGTGTGTTGTGGGGTGGACAAGATGTTGTGTGAGCTCTTCTGGCCCTGTTTTCTATAAAGCCTTGTGTCTGGCAGTCAGCAGGGCTGTGAGTCACGCTAGCGCTGCGGTACGAAACCATAGATCTCTGCCTGCCCGTTTTGCCATGCACACTTAGATTTTGGTGGGAGCATACCTAGCAGTTTCCACTTGTATCTTTCCTGCCTCTTGCTGAATGACAGATGGAGATGAGTCACCTCACCTTCGCGTGCTTCTCTTGATCCTTTGGCTGAGCAGCGGCAGAGCCCAGCCCACCCTGCTGTGCTGAGAGGAGCACATGGGAAAGCACCCAGGGAAGCGTTGCCACTAGAGTGCTGCGGACCCCCGGAAAGAACTTCTCAAAGTCCTACCTCAGGCCCTGCTTTTAGAGCAGCTGACAACATAAAGACTGGGTGTAAAATATCTAATTCACTGAAGAGAGTTGCAGTAAAGCTAACTAATGCTATGCTAAGCCCAGTGGAGAATGATCCTACCACAGCTAGCATTTGAGGGGAAGGCAGCAGTGATTTGGAATGGGTGGAAAGATCACAGCAAGAGACTTTGGGAGAAAATGTCAGAACTTCACATTTTGTGTTTGCTGACTGTGGTTGTGAGGGACTGCTCCTGATGCTGTTCCTCCAGATCATTAGGGCTGAGGCTATGTGACTCTGCTGATCCCCAGCTCCTCTCCTCCTGTCTGGAGGAGATATTGCTGCCCTTCTGTCCCCCCAGCTTGCTCCTACTTGAACCTAGCCATTGTGCCACAGAGAAGCAGTGCAGCCATAGCTCTCCACACCACCACCTATCCTGTGCCCTGGCATGGCTAGCAGCAAGACAGCACCTTTGTGAGCTGGGCTGGGAAGGGGAGAAGAGTGGAGTCAGTCCTGCCTGCCCGGGTCCCACACCCTGCTGGCTAGCCTGGGACATTTTGGTGGTATTTTTTCCACTTCACCCATAAAAGATCTTTTGTAATCATCAGAAGTGTGTCAGCCTGAAAAGAAATCCAAGCAAACAAAAAGCATCAGCTTTCCTTTCCCACCCCAGCAAGCTGTGGCCATAAGCAGATGCCTGGGGGAGAATAAGAACAGAGCAAGCGTATGTGCTGTTGCTTCTAATAAACTTCCCTTGTTAAATAATTTAGGTCAAGCCAATACACAGAAATCACAGCAACTGAACTAAGTGGATGCTGAGAAAACTGTAGGTCTGTTCTGTTTCATTCACTGTTGCACCTGAAACCCAGGTAAATTTTTTAGAGCAAATCACAGGCAGTGGTGCCTATCCAAGCAGTGTGCAGTGCTGCAGAGAAGGAGCTGGAGATGACCTAAAGTAGAGCTGACTCCAGGGTCAGGTAGGACCTCATTGTAGACCTATTATGTCCTTTAGGTCACAAGGTGGACTTGGATGGGTCTGGAACCTGTGAAAAAATGTGCCATTAGTATGTTTCTTGTCCTGGTGTGCTTGCTCATATTGGCTCTTTAGCCCCCTCTAAGACCACCAACTATGAAAGTACTTCTGGTGCATGTGTTTCACTTTGGTGTGTGAATGTGTCAGCTCACCCATGGACTCAACTATCAAGAGCTTCAGGGGTAGTGGCCTTGCCTAATAAAGTCTCTGTCCCTCTCTAACCCAAAGCATGCCAAAGATGCACTCAGTATGTTAAGTCATACTTGCTGAATGCTGAAAATAGAAGAATGAAGCATTTCCCTCCAAACTTAATCCTGACCCTTCATGCCAGTTCATTATGGTGCACTCATTAATTGTCTGACCACATGCTATTTTTTCCAGGTGCCCCAGGTGCCCTCTGCTTCATTTCTTTTGACTAAATTTAATAACCACCCACTGGCAAGTTCTACAGAGGAAAACACAGGAAAATGTTGATTTTTAGCTGGTTTTAATAGGCCAAATTTGAACAGATGAAACGGCACAGAAAATGCTGGCTTGAACTCCTCTCCCTTAACTTTTCCAGTGTGTGATGTCCACTAAAGAGGTGCAAGCCCCACTGAGGCTTTACAAGAGTGGAGAGAAATGAGAAGTTTAAATAATGAGGTTGTGGAGAGGTGTGGATGAAATATCTGCATGGATTTGGGGAAATGAAAAGGAGTATCAGGCAGCTGCTGCTTTATCCTGTGACCCAGTGTAGTGTGTTGCACCAGGCTGTACTTGAAGAAGAGTCTAAATCCTTCCCAGAGGTGTAAACACTTTGCATCAGGCTCAAGCTGAAAACCTTGACTCAATGTGAATCTGAACACGAGAGAATTTAACCACTATGAAAGTTTCATGGCTAGTGCACAGCTCTTGGGTAAATAATGATGCCTTGGCATATTCTTTTCCTTTTAAATAAGGTCCAAATAATTACAGAGGTCTGTCTTTGAGAAAAATTGATCAAGCTTAGCATATCTTAATTAGCTTCCATTTCCCAAAAGAAAAAAAAAATTGAATGAAGTGGCCTAGTCCTTAATTCACCTTGCCAGAAAAGACCAGCTTTGAATGCCTGACATGTTACAGATGTGTCACTTTTAAACATAACTCAGCCTGGCTTAATGCTTCTTGGCAGGATATAATAACCTGGTGTGGCACGTTAGGAAGGAGTAGTCATCCTTTGTACTGGGCTTTAGATGCAATAATATTAATACAGAAAAAATACCATGGGGAAAAAAACCCCAACCAAGCAACAGCCCATTACAAGGAGATGAGATGTGCTAGGTCAGCTGTTTGTCAGGTGGTGTCATCTGATGGTCCCAGTGGTCAGTTACGTGCTGCTTTTTTTCAGAAACTCCTGTCAGACCTCAGTCTTTGCTGTTCCTGAAGTGTGAGAGCTTAGGAGGTGTGAATACTTGAACTAGACAAAGTCAAGCAACTATCAAAACTCCACACAGCTAATTCCTTGCTTTTCCTTGGTGCAGGAGGTGTTTCATAGTGATGATAAAACGATCAAGTTTCTGGATGGCCACAAAACTGTGAAATTAACAGCCATGCCAGAGGGCTGCCCCTGGTTTCAGCCGTCTAAAGGTTTTGTATGTGGTGACTATCTGGTGACTGGTGTGGAGCAGGTTGGCAGTTTCAATCCAAACCACAGTAGTGGCCAAGTATACACAGGAGAGCAATCACAGCTTGGAGAAGCGCTGGATTTGGGATGTCTTGTGTCCAGGTTTTGGCTACAGATCTTCCTGAGCTGGAAGAGTGCAAGCTTGGAAGTTACATGTGCCATTTTCACTGTTTGCAAACCCCTGCATCATTCCTGCGCTCCTCATAGTGGACTGTGATCAGATGTGGATGAAAAGACCCAGTCTCACTGCTAGAAGCAGCCCCAGGAGGAGGAGCTTGTGGGGCAGGAGCAGGTGTATTGGGAGGATTCCCTTGGACACTGCTTTCCCATGGTCTCTTTTTCAAACTCAACAGAGGGGTTGATTACTCCATCTGATGTCAGCTAGGCACAGTCCTCCAGCCTCAGCTGGAAATATTTTTATAATTTTTATTATACCCTTGAGGAAAATAGCAGTGTGAGTTCTTTGTCCTTCTATGGCCCAATTCCTAATTAGAGCTCTCTGGAGGCCTTCACAATTTCACCTTCATCATGATGTTGTGAAACAGAATCATAGAATCATAGAATGGTAAGGATGGAAGGGATCTCAAGGATCATCCAGTTCCAACCCCCTGCCATAGGCAGGGACACCTCCCACTAGCACAGCTCACTCAAGGCCTCCTCCAACCTGGCCTTGAACACCTCCAGGGAGGAAGCAGCCACAACCTCCCTGGGCAACCTGTGCCAGTGTCTCACCATCCTCACTGCAAAGAACTTCCTCCTAACCTACAGTTTCAATCTCCCCTCTGCCAGTTCAAACCCATTGCCCCTTGTCCTGTCATTGCAAGACCTTGTCAATAGTCCCTCCCCAGCCTTTCTGTAGGCCCCCTTCAGATCCTGGAAGGCTACTCTAAGGTCTCCTGGAAGCCTTCTCTTCTCCAGGCTGCAGAGCCCCGACTCTCTCAGCCTGTCCTCATAGGAGAGCTGCTGCAGCCCTCTGATCATCTTTGTGGCCCTCCTCTGGACCTGCTCCAACAATTCCATGTCCTTTCTGTGCTGGGGGCTCCAGAATTGCACACAGGACTTCAGATTGGGTCTAATGAGAGCAGAGTAAAGGGGCAGAATCCCCTCCCTTGCCCTGCTGCCCACACTGCTCTTGCTGCAGCCCAGAGAAGCGTGGCCAAGCTGGTTATCCCCAGTTTATAACTGGGAGATCTCAGGCAGAAGGCAAATCAGATAGCATTGCCAAGGGTCCTTGGGAAGCTGGTGGTGAGAGTTGGAAGCCAGGAAGCCATCCTCACATCCCATGTGAAGCAGATAAAGGCCTGTTAGTCATTAACTGGAGCTTATCACAGCTGATGGCAGTGCTCCATCTTCTTCACCAGGAGCCTGCTGCAAAGCCTAGTGATGTCTTTGGAAAGGCTCCTACTGGCATGATGGGCTTTTGGCCAGTTCTCTGTGCTTTGCTGCCAAATGTTAGTTTGCAAATGCAGTTTACAATTTCCTCTCTCTTTCCTTACCCACATCAAGGGCTCAGCTGAATACAGCAATAAGGAAGCAAGGAGGGTCAAGTTTATAAATGACTGTGGGAAGTTTGGTTTCCATGGCTGCCAGCAATTACTGTGCAGACTCAGATGAGTGGAGATTACAGCCCAGGGCTGCTATTTTGTGTGCTGGCAAGACACAATAACAAATGACAAACTTAATTCACTGCTGCAGCAGGAAGGAGGCATCTCACTCTGTGAACCTGGGGCTTATCTTACAGAAGAAGCTGCTCTAAGTGGATTTCTCCTTTTTCTGGCTGTGCTGATGCCAGCTAATGCATATTCTTCAGTCACTAGCATCATCTCACCTTGGAGATCTTAAGTCCATTAGTCACCTACCCTTTCTATTTCTGGATCTGGGAAATAAGAAAATAAGCAAATAAGAAAATCCAGCCCTCAGAGTGGGCTTAGAGGTCAGCCTTATTTCTATTTTTTCCCCCCAAAGGATCTGATGAGCTCTTTGCTAATTGAAATATAAAATAAATAGTTACTTGGCTAAGATGCAGCATGGCAGCTTGCATTCCATGGAGGCTGGGATCTAACCTCTCTCCAGAACATTTCCACATGCTGCCTACTGCTGATGCAGATGCCGGGGACTTTATTTGTAAGATTACAGATCCACACTGTGGAGCCATTTATTACCATTAGCAATCAATTAATAGTGTACAGCCATCTATACTAGCTCAGCTTGTTATCATGTGTTAAACCACACTAAGGGCTATGCATTTAGGCAGTGCATGGTGGACATTAGTATTCCCTACAGGAAGGTTTAGTGAGAGCATCTCCAGCTATCTTGAGCCCTTCTTGGTACCTCTGAGGCAAAAGAAGCCATTTGGGGGCAAAAGGAAATTTCTCAGTTTGCTCAGTGCTGAGCAGGCACAATAATAAAATAGTGAATTGGCACTGCAATGTCCTGACACAATGGACAAGGACATGCAAGTGAAGTCAGTGGTGCTGTGGATGCCTTTCTCTCTGTTCAATGTCAAAAAATGGAAGTCACCATGACTCTGGTAAGCCAAGCACTTTGGCTCTTGGAGTTGCATCTTGGGAGGCATTTTTACAAATCCTAGGCCTGTTTGTGGTCCTAGATCTTCTCTGGATCATCTCCAGTTAATCAAACTGTCTCTTGAGCTGAGCAGTTGGTGTTCCTGGTATGGTTGCACCAGTTTCAAAGTAATGGTGAAATTAGCTCCTGACTGCTCTCAGACTTGGCCCTGATCAGGTGTTTCATCAGATGGTTTGGTGACAGTATCACACTGGACGTTTGTGCTTGACTAAATAGGGTCCATAACTCATTTATTAAGACATTCCTGCCTGTTCCCTGTCCTGTAGATATCACCTATGTTTTCTGTTCCTAGGTGTATTTACTACACATGACTGAAAAGCAGCATGTATAGTTCTGCCATACTTGTTTCTGCCAAGTTCACCAGGGAATTACAAAGCTGTTCGTATCAGTGACCTCTCCTCAAAATTTCCCACCCTTCCAATCTTAACATGACAAATTTTGGTAGATCATAGGTATGAATACCACCCACCTAACCTCACAGGGCCTGCCACATAGGATAACCACAGGATGACAGCTTTCTGTGTTCAGTCATATTTTCAGGGTCATCAGTCACTTTAATCCATTTACTACATGCTCTGTTGGCTTTGTATTGTTCCAGGGTTTAAATCCAGGTGGTGTGTGGTACCAAGCTGAATGCTTTGGAAATTTTAGTGTTTTTTTCATCAACACCACTGACTTTATCAACTAAACTTGTAATCACAGCAAAGAAAGATATTAAGTTCATTTGACAGGGTCTGTTTTCCATAAACCCTCGTTGATGGGCATGAATTATATTCCCCCTATTAGCTACTCCATTATTTTACTTGGGATCGATGTTAGTCTGTCAGGGCTATAATTACCTGGGTTGTCTCCTTTACCCTTTTAAAATATTAGCTCAACACAGGCTTTCTGTCAGTCCTGTGGAAATTCCCTGCTGCTCCATGAGTTATGGAAAAATAACCTGCATAGTACAGAGAGCTGCAGCCAAAGCAGCACAGGGCAGGACAAGGCTGTCTCACTCCCTGTCACTTGCCATACTCAGGCAGTGTCCTGCAGCCTCCCTGGTGTGTAGCCTTGAAAGTTTGACTTTGACCACTCATCCTATCTCCATGAGTGCAGGTCTCCCCTTCCCTCCCAGCATGATGCCTTTCTTAGAATCATGGAATCAGTCAGGGTTGGAAGGGACCACAAGGATCATCTAGTTCCAAACCCCCTGCCATGGGCAGGGACACCCTACTTTAGATCAGGCTGTCCACAGCCTCATCCAGTCTAGCCTTAAATGCCTCCAGGGATGGGGCCTCAACCACCTTCCTGAGCAACCCATTCCAGGGTCTCAGCACTCTCGTGCTGAAGAACTTCCTCCTCACATCCAGTCTGAATCTCCCCACCTCCAGCTTTGCTCCATTCCCCTGAGTCCTGTAACTACCTGAGAGCCTAAAAAGTCCTTCCTCAGCATTTTTGTAGGCCCTCTTAAGATGTTGGAAGGCCACAATAAGGTCACCTGGGAACCTCCTCTTCTCCTGCCCCAACTCTTTCAGTCTGTCCTCATAGGAGAGGTGCTTCAGCCCTCTGGTCATTTTTGTGGCCCTTCTCTGGCCCACATCCCTCTTGTGATAGAGGTTTCAGAACTGGATGCAGTACTCCATGTGGAGTCTCAGCAGAACGGAGTAGAGGGGGAGAATCACCTCCCTCGCCCTGCTGGCAATGATTCTCCTGATGCAGCCCAGGCTCTGGATGGTTTTCTGGTCTGCAAGTACAAACTGCTGGCTCATGTTGAGCTCCTCATTCACCAGCACCCCCAAGTCCCTCTCCTCAGGGCTGCTCTCCAGCCAGTCACTGCCCATACCATTCTTCTGCTCCATACCATAGTCATGGCTTCCATGGTGTGGGATTTGGGGGTCAGAGCTGCGGTTTGTGTCAGAGCTGTGCCCTGTTGTGGATGGCAGAAGCCAATGTGGTGGTTGGGCTGCTGGAGCACTGGGCTGCTGAGACACAAGAGGTGATGTGGTATCTGGCAGCTCTGCCTCCTGCTTGCAAAGCAATCCTAAACAAGCAGTTCCCCTTTCAATGCTGAGTCTCCTGGCAGGCAAAATGAGGGTGATTATTTCTTGGCAGGGAGTTTTTTTGTTCTGTACATGAGAGGAAGTAAATGTTAATATATTCTTTGTCTTCTTTTTTTCTGTTTGTTTTCCCTGCTTTCCTCCCACCTTATCCACAGTGTTTTCTCTGCTTACTTCTTAACCCTTGTCTTTGCCTGGGTTTCTGCTGCTGTTATCATACCCAGGCAAGGGCTGACTGAAACAAATGCATATGAATGTAGGCACAAGAATCCTCGGCGTATTGGACCATGAGATGAGTGCTGTGACTTTCATGCTCTGGAGCTGTTCTCATATGTGTAGGCTGTGATTTTAAGCAGTGTCTAGGTCCCCTGGGTGAGAGACAGACATATTTTAATATCTAAAAATTGACATAAATCACTGTAACTTCTGTAAGGAGGCAAGGAGGCTTTTGTACAGGAAAGAATTCATAGTCAATAATATCAATAACATCATAGGTCAAATGCGCACGCTCCTGCCATTCATGTCACCACAAAGGAGACTCAGAACATGCACACAGAGCCTGAAGCTTGCTGAACAGAAGTGCCCATGTCAGGCCAGGTTAGGTGTAACCCATAGCTGAAGAACTGAATCTTGTTTAGTTATGTATTTCAGCGTTTTCTTTTGATCTGTGCCTTTGGATGCACCATATCATCTCCTCCCAAAGTCAACAGATTTTTCTTGCAAGGTTGTCCCTGGACCCCTTATTTGACTCTTGACTTTTTTGACTTTTCCCTGGGCTTCGGAGAAAAAAGAGATCTGGTGTTTGGGGAAAAAAAAAAACCTCAAAGGTTACTGGTCTTTGCTTCCAAAAGTGATTTGACTTAGGCAGAGAGAAAGGGTGAAAAATAAGTTCTAGGCCAAGAATCATAGAATGGGAAGGTTGGAAGGGACCTCAAGGATCATCTAGTTCCAACCTCCTGCCATAGGCAGGGACACCTCCCACTAGCACAGGTCACTCAAGGCCTCCTCCAACCTGGCCTTGAACACCTCCAGGGAGGGAGTAGCCACAACCTCCCTGGGCAACCTGTGCCAGTGTCTCACCACCCTCACTGGAAAGAACTTCCTCCTAACCTACAGTTTCAATCTCCCCTCTGCCAGTTCAAACCCATTGCCCCTTGTCCTGTCATTGCAGGACCTTGTCAATAGTCCCTCCCCACCCTTCCTGTAGGCCCCCTTCAGATCCTGGAAGGTTACTCTAAGGTCTCCTGGAAGCCTTCTCTTCTCCAGGCTGCAGAGCCCCAACTCTCTCATCCTGTCCTCATAGGAGAGCTGCTGCAGCCCTCTGAGCATCTTTGTGGCCCTCCTCTGGACCCGCTCCAACAATTCCATGTCCTTCCTGTGCTGGGGGCTCCAGAACTGCACACAGGACTCCAGGTCCAAGAAATTAGAAAGGAAACATGCCAGTGTAGAATTTTTGCTCTTGGATTATTGACAAAGGACACAGCCAGTGAAACAGCAGAAAGTGATCGTTCTGTCAGGTCAATGAGATGGAAGAGACAGAGAACCTGCCAGAGTTTCTCAGGACCCATGTAAGATGCTAAGCACGGCTTGCATTTGGATATTAGTTTGCAGGCAAGTGATGTTTCTCTTCCCAACACAGGCCCCATAGAATAGTAATAAGGGAACGTTAAGGACTGGAACCAACTCAGGGTTATTTTATTAGTGTATGTGGTTATCAGGCAAAGCCTAGCACTGGGGATCCTGTTACACACTACTGCTTCCAAGTCATTACTCCAAGCTTATGAGAGGAGCACATTTCCCTCCTGGGGGACTCCAGATAATTGTTGATTTGGAAACTGAAGATGAATGGCGATGCTGAGCTGCACACACACGTGCACACAAAACGTCAGGCTTCACTCCCTGGGTTTTAAAGTAGATGCATCAAGAAGAGGCCGAGTCATTGATTTCCCTCTCTGGGATGAACACTAAAGAATAGGTAGGCACTAACATAGAATTTGTTTCTCTGTCTTTCTCATAGCAAAGAAATGATGCGGCACTGAGAGTCGCACTGAAGCCACTCATCGACTGTAAAGGACCCACCCTAGCATACAATGCAGAGCATTGGAATAACCACACAGTGCACCCCAGGCAAGGTGGTATTGTGGCATTAACTCTAGCATGTCTGCAGGAAAACAATCCTGAGCTGAAACTGGACTCACTTAACCCCCAGCCTGATCTAAGGGCATTGGTATTTACTGGAGACATGGAAGGCAGCAAATCTTAAGTCCTACCATACTTGTCCTTACTAGCGTTGCTTAGAGAATATTGAGCTGCTCCATTATTTGTAGCTCCCAGAGTGAAACAGACTCCAGGAAAAACTTCTGTAGTTGCAGAACTGGCAAGAAAAGGCTGAAATCCTTTATCCATACAGACTCCAGGGGCACAGGCAGGTGAGTTTGTGTAGCTCAGTGGCTTTGTGGATGTCACCTGAGACAAGACATTTTATTTCCCTTTTGGTCTGAGCCAGGAACACCTGAGCTCAATTGATCGTGGTGGCCTGACTAATGAATGGCAATTCCATTTCTGGTGGTCACTCTGCCACGGAGGTACTGCAGTTGTACTGCTTATCCCTGGACTACTTTAAAGGAGAGAGAATTGGGATGTGTGCAAGAAAGAAATGTTTGTTGGTGCCCACAATCTCTGCAGGCAAAAGCAGAGTGCTGGCTCATCAGTGTTTTTTCACTTGAAGAGGGAGCAACTTCTTCCTTCTCAGATTAGATGAGTACTACTCAGTCCAAAGAAAATGATCTGATTTTAAGAAATTCAGGGAAGCCATTCCTTCTTATGGCATTGCTCCACTCCCTGTATTTAGCCTCTGCTTATAGGTATCAAAGCAGCAATACCCTTTTTCTGTCACTAGCATATCCCAGTGTGTCCAGGGACTACTTTGGTCCTTGGTGAAAGTGAATTTAACTCTAGGTACATTCCAGGCAGGCCCCATGAAACTCTCATCTTGCCAATGGTATGAAGCTGTTGATGTTCAAAATAGCCAAAGTCTGCCTGCTAGGCAGTGGTACCTGAAGCACAGGCATCTTTGGAACAGGACGTGTCTTGCCCATGCCATTTTATGGCAAGGACTCCTTTTGCTCAGAGTTAACTCCTGGTGGAGTAGTAGTCACATATGCTGCAGTACCTGAATGCATGACTACATGTAACCCTTATTGTAGGGGTGGTTCTTGTGAAATGCACAGACAAGGGCCAGCCCTCCATTTCTCAGGTCCAGCACAGGCCAGTTAACACCTGCAGAGTGTGTTGAAAACATAAAATCCAGCAGGATGTCCACTCCTGTCACCAAAGCTGGAAATATAGTCCTGTATATTGGGATATGCAGAGCACTGGCAGGTTTTTTGTCCCATCACAGTGGCAGCAGGAGTGATTTCTGCTGGTACATCACAGTCGTTGCCTCCTTAGTAACCCAGTGATGACAGAAGAAGGAGGGAGGAAGGATTTCTCACTACCCTAATGCAAACAGTAAAGAAAAAAACCAAAAACTTGTGGAAAATCCTTTGACATCTTGTCTTTAATTACAGAGCATCAACCCTGTGCATTGATGGAGCAGTGTGGTCTGTTTAAGGTACAAATGTCTCTTGCTTTCTGTGCTCTTTGTCCAGGAGCTGGAAAGATTGCCAGTAAGGATACCTTAATTTCTGTAACACTTTTATTTTCTTCTCTTAGTTATTGATAGCCTTCCTAGATGAATACAGCCTTTAATAATGTATTAAGCAGAGCTGTTCTGCTCTGAAATAAAGAATAATAGTAAAACTTTGTCTTGTAGCTGCCTGGAGGCTTTATCCTACAGCAACATGTTAGAAGGAGAAAGAGTAACCTAATAAATGAGATATGGGATAGAGAGTTCAGGAGCCTCACTTCCAATATTGGCTGTGCCATGGATGTCCACTGTCACCTTTACTCCCTCACTGCTTAAATGTGATGCAGAACAAAATGTATTACAGCGGTGTGCACTTCCTCCAAGTCTTTAATTTGCTTGCTTCTCATTCTGAAGAGGAGACAGTGGTCCAGGAGACTGATGGAGGGCTTTAATTGCTGTTGAAATACATGTAAGTGAGATAGCAAGCATTGATGCTGATTAGGAGAGACTCTGAGAAACAGAGGTAACTACATTCATTGTGGGGGTTTTCTAGCCGTTTTCTGGGTGATGCTGGCTGTCACCAATCTCCAAGGCAATGTTCCAATGCCAGAGCAAACCCCTAGCATTAAAGCTGAAAAATCGATGTCTCATAGCTGTGGTTTCAGGCCTGCTCAGGTACACTCTGAGAGAAAGAGTACCTGATGGCAGCCTTCTCCCTCACTATCCTTTACAAGTCCTGTGATGCCGAGATCCACGTGAGGTATTGGAGAGCAAGCACAAAGATTATCCTTAAGGGAATTCTGTGTTGGTGTAAATAAAAATTCAAACCAATACAGGGTAGTTAACCCACAGACTCCCCCAAGGATATTATCTGCATACTTCTTTTTTTTTTTTTTTTTTTTTTTTTATA
>VWZE01014404.1:177230-198461 GCA_013396675.1 Eubucco bourcierii | reverse complement strand
GGTTGGACTTGATGATCTTTGAGGTCTCTTCCAACCCTGGTGATACTGTGATACTGTGTGAAGACTCTTGCCAAAGATGCAGAGCTGGCCCAGCTGAAGAACTAGCACTGCTTTATTCCAGGTGAAAGTCCACCCTAAATGTGTGTGTTCAGTGTGTTTTATCTGCTCCTCGAAAGCAAATTCCCTTGTTTTCTGAAACAGTAAGATGAATACTTAGCACTTGCTAACCACTTTGCATGTTCAGTGTGCTATACAAATATTAACTAATGAATCTCATCATGACATAATTAAATCTTATTCATACCTGATTGAATGTTATCTTACACTTTGTACAATATTGTAATTACAAAGATAGGAAAAAAAGCCAAATAAATTAAATGATAGATCCAAGAGTGAGAGCGATTGACAGTTTTATGGTTTGTTTTTATTTTTTTTCCTTATATCCAAGATGACTGGAGAATCCAGTATGGATTTCTGGTTCTTTTCTTTTGAGAGGGTCTTTTCAACTCTGGCCTTTCTCCATGTGCATAGGAGATAAACACCACTTTGAGCTGAGTTCAGCCTGGTTTTCCCTTTGCTCTCTGAAGGAGTACTCCTCCTCACCCTGTCACAGGATAACAGGATCACAAGATGTAAGGGGTTGGAAGGGACCCAAAGAGCTCATCAAATCCAACCCCCCTCNATATTTATAAATATTTATTAAATTCCCTCTCAGTCTTCCCCTCTTCAGATTAAAAAGCCCTAGGTCCCTCAGCCTCTCGTCATAAGGTAGTACTCCAGGCCCCTTATTNTGCTCTGTGACCCTTACAGTAAAGAAGTTCCCCCTTGTGTAGAGCTGGAACTTCCTGTGTTGCAGCTTACATCCCTTGGTCCTTGTCCTATCCCAGGGAGCAAGTGAGCAGAGCCTGCCCCGCTGCCCCCCCCCCACCCAGTGATCCCCAGCCCTCAGATATTTATAAATATTTATTAAATTCCCTCTCAGTCTTCCCCTCTTCAGATTAAAAAGCCCTAGGTCCCTCAGCCTCTCGTCATAAGGTAGTACTCCAGGCCCCTTATTATCCTCATAGCCCTCCACTGGATCTTCTCCAGCAGATCCCTGTCCCTATTAAATTGGGGAGCCCAAAAATGAGTGCAGTCTCAAGATGGGTCTCACCAGGACAGAGTAGAGGCAGAGGAGAACCTCCCTTGATCTGCTGTCCTCTAAGGATAAGAATTTGCTGAGTAATACAAAGGAGAACACAGATCCATCCCAGTTCCCTGTTCACATTTCTATGGTTTGGACAGCCCACACTCAAAGACCCTCCATGGGGTATACATCACAGAACTTGCAGCTCCCACACTCCTTGGCCTGGTAGCAGTCCTGGAATCCTGAGTGCCAGGGCTGTGATCCAGAAAAATGTGGAGCAGGGCATGCAGCCGTCCAAGGTGTTGTGCGTGGGGTGGTCTGGTGGCAACCCCCTGCAGTGCCCACCCATGCAAGGTGGGCTGGGGCAGCAAGCAAGCTGTGGGAGAGGAAGCAAAGATGGGAGGAACAGAAGGATCACTCCTACTGCCTCCTCCATGTTCCATGCTGTCATAAAGAGAACATTTGACTCCAAGGGACTGTTTATTGGAACCTGCTTTCCAAAGGGAATATCTTCCTCCCTTATCTCTCCTGCTTTGTTTGCCAGGGATAAAGCCTTTCTGAAGCTCCTCTCAGGACACAGGGATTGCTCCGTTGGCACAGAGCAGGTGGGGCCAAACTGCTGTTGCCAGGGTAGGATATTTACTCTGAGATGCCCTGCATTTGAAATATGGGGATGGGCTGCAAGCTCATTTCACTAGTGCAGCAAAATGAGAGGCTCCTTGCAAATAAACCTATCCCATGAGGGCACTGAGGTCAGGCTCTGCCCAGCATGGGAAATGAGGAAGGGAGTACCTGGCTCCAGACAACCATCTGGACAGCAAGTAACCTGCTCTGCCATGCTGCAAATACTCAGTGCTCCCAGAAGAGCCAGAGGTTTCTGGGATGTTGAGGGATGGTGTGACTTCCACTTGGCAGAGCGTTTAGTGACCCACAGCTCTGTGTTGGCTGCAGTTTTGTGGTGGGCAAAAAGGTATAGCATCAAATCAGGCATGTGGTAGGCAGTGCTAGCCAGAAGGTAAAAGGAGGACAGGTGCTGGTAGGAGCAGAGCAAGCCCCATTCAGCCCTTGACTATGCCCATGTGCCCTACATTTGGTTAGCTTTCCTGCTGTGCTAGTGAAGACACAGACAGTGAGAATGCTGCTGGGAGCTGTAGAAAGGGAATGAAATTGCTTGTGGTGATATCCAAGATGCTGAATCAAAATTTCTGCCCTTCATCTAGGAACAAGGTCCCTAAAATGCTCAGCGTTTTGGCATGCCTGTCCTTCAGCGGCTTAGTGCTGGCAAAGCTTTTGTTATCCCTGGCATTGCATTAATTCAATCTTTAATTTCATTTAGCCATTAGTATCTGGGTTATAGCCTCTACTGCCCAAGCTGGCTTTTGTGTGACCTGCTAGCCAGGTGCAAGCCCTGAAGCTGCTCCCAGTGCTCTATAGGAGGTGATGCAGTCAGCAGGGACTGTGAGTGCCGCTCACCAAGTGTCCACTTTGCAGCAAAGGGAACAGCAGAGAGGAAACTGGCTGAGGCTGCCAGGGAGAGCAGTTGCAGTTTTTGCCCTGTGAGCCCATGCAGATTCTTACCTTGGCTCTTTCAAACAGATTATATGCATAAATAGTAAAATATTATTGCCTGCTCTGGGCAAGTGACTGTTGAACTGCTAAATTGAGCACGGCGTGGGCACCTCTGGGGAATATAGCAATCCTGAACAAATCTGGATGGTCACATAGAATTTAAAAGGCTGGGGCACATTTGGAGTTACCCATACCTCTCCTGGAAGGATGATAGAGTAAAGGATGAATAGCAAAGTCCTGCTTATCTCCAGAGAGCTGGTGCTGACTAGTAATCTGCTACAGAAGCTTCTGTGGGCCCTTTCTCCCTTCTCATTTCTCAGGTTTCAGTTTCTAAAAACTGGTTTCCAGTTGGCAAACAGAGCTTCAAAGCAGTTTTGGTTTCATTTTGGCCTCCAGGCAGGACTAAATGAATGCCACAAGTACAAATGATGCCACCACAGCTGCCAACTGCATGGTCACCCTCTCCCCTTTGTACAGGGCCTGCTGCTGCCCTCCACTTTGCTGCTTTTAGTCTGGGTCCCTGCTAGAGTCATGCAACTGGTATAAGTGGACTGCCCAGTAGGAATTGTGATCATGACCTATAGTGCTCTGGATGCTTCACTCAGGTGGAGGCCAGAAGATGTCCTATAGGCAAGGTCCAGATGGCCAGAAGGCAACTGAAACTATGAGGTCTTTTTTTGGGTGCTTTTAAAGCCCCACTGGACCACAGTGCTGTAGCTGGGAAAGCACCCCTGTCTTCTGGACCAGGCTTGCCAGTGCCACTCTGATTGCTTCTGCTGCTTGGCATGGCTGGCCTGGATGGCTTCATTACTGCTGAACTGTCCTTCTGCCTCTGGCCTGTCAGGCACATCAGACTTTGTCCTTGGTACACAGTGGGCTAAGGAGATGCCATCAGGGCATTTCTACTTATGCTTCCCATGGGCTGGTGAACAGCTCAGGTACTAGTGCAAACTCTGTGGCAGGGTATTTTCCACAGGAGGGGTGCATTTGGCACGTCTACTGCCACTTTGAACACTTTTTCATAGTCTGTAAGCCACATTTTTCACTTGAACTGCTCAGCTGGGACCCAGCTGGGAGGCTCTGAAAGGAGACCCGAGGGCACTTGGCCCAAACAGCAGACCCTGAGCTCACACTGCTGCCTCGAGAACAAAAGGTCTGTAATCATCCCATCCATCCCAATGTAATCATCCCATCCATCCCAATGGCAGGTATTTATGCTCAACGCTCTCCATACATAGCCTGATTGCTCTGCTGGCTAACTGTGGTCCCCTGCCTTCTTAGCCATCCTACATGAAGGTCCAGGCACTCCGCTAACATCTTCGTGTGGCTTCCTATTAACCCCCGCTGTTGCACAGTGTGACAGGGAGAGTGTCTGCGCTCAGTCCTCCTCCAGCAAAGTGTGGAGCTGTGCTTGCAGGTTGCGTGTGAACCATTATCTCTGTGCAGTAGTGACCTGGAGGTGGTCCTCTAGACGTACTGTAGACACAGCTGGAGCACCAGCTGGGTAACTAGCCTGTAACATAGGCAGAATGCATGCAAGTCATGAACTTGCTGCTTTTAAGAGTATTTGAGTCCACCTCTAATGCTGCAGCAGGAGCACAATCATTCATGCTAATCTCTTGCCAGGAGGTGAGCTTCTCTCGCTGCCCTGAGATAATGGGGAAATACTGCTTGTATGGAGAAGAGATGCCACCCAAGTCTGCAGTTATGGGGATACAAAGAGGAGGGCTAGGTCCTTTCTCTACCTGGGCTGAGAGCTTTCTCCCTGGGTCCTGCTTCTCTCCCCAAGAAAAGCTCTGCAAGATTACGGCACTGTGACAGCAGACAAAAAGGTTTGACAGGGGAGAGAAGTGTTGTGGGCAGCCACGTATTGTCAGAGTTCATCCCTTGTAGCCTGTCTCTGCTGAGAATCTGTGGGTATCAAATAGGGTTAAAAATTGCCACGAGCTGTTTGTGGGGTTCAGAGGAGTGATCAGTTTGGTTAATGTCAGCATCGTTCCCCCACTCAGGATGATTCTGTAATGTCTAATGAAGGGCATGATAGTAGCTCCGGCATGGATTAGCTACAACCCCTCTGTTAACCTGTGCTATCCCACCGAGATGATAGTGCAATAAATAATCAAGCACATCAGTGCATAAACATGCTGCCTGTGCTCTCCCCAGGTCTCATTCTGGCAGAGCAAGCATTGTGTATTCCACACCAGGCTAATCATGGGGAGGAAATTTGCTGCGGACTGGAATCTCATCAAAGCAAACAACAGCAATCTCAATAAATTGCAGTGACCCAAGTGTCTGCTTTAATCACTCACTCGTGTGTTTCCTTCAGTAAAATAAAAGAAAACACAACACATGTAAACTTGATCGCTCTTAAATGAACAGTTTAATTCTGGCACGGCTGTTGCTTGTCTACAGAAAGAAGGGGATTGTCTTTACAGACAGCCTTCCAGATGCTGCAGCACTGAAGCGTGCATTGCATGGCTGAGGGTAAAAAGGTAGTAAGCAAGGGAGGGCAGCCATGCCAGGTTAAAATCTGCTTCAAGAGAGCTAAAAAAGAGTCATACGGCAAGTAGGCTGGACTGGACAAGTGCTTTGGAAATCAGAGAGCACGTTACTGCTGCCACAGTGGACAAGCTTAATAGCTGGTAGCAATTGCAGTCCTGGGTAATGTTGAGAGGTCACCAACCTTTTTCATTCTGGGAGGAACAATTAAGGCTGCTATGGAAAGAGGTATTTAGAAACAACAGAAGCTGCTGCCCAAGGCAATCTGCCAGATATGAGTTAGCCCTTCAGGCCAAAGATAGGCTGCATCAGAAGTACTTCCTTAGGCTCTCTAGACTTTTAAACCTGCTCCTTCCACCACTGGGGTGAATTGGAGGATTTCTCTTGAAACACAGCTGTCACTTTTTTGCCCCGTGGAGCATCGGTTGCATGACCTGCACCTATGGCGGTGTTGCACTTCAGCTCATTTCAGGAATAAATGCACAGCTCTCTTTCATTGCCCTCTCCCCTTCTTGCAGCAGGAATCTGGACCATCTGCATTTTAAGCATATGGAAGCTGGACTTTTTTCTTTCCACAGCCAGTAATAGGCCCATATATTATTTAATTTGCTATTTTGTCCCACTTGACCATCATTAATCATTTTCTGCAACCCTGAAAATTATTGGATTTGATTCAGGATTGTGTTATAGATTTATCCCAGGGCACTGGCATTGACTCCAGTGGTATAATTCCTGATTAATAATCAGGAAAGGTATAATACCTGTCCTGTGTCAGATCAGAACCAAGCATGCCACCTCTAACCCTAAATCATTTTCTCACTTTCATATCGTAATATTGATCTGTCCATTTCAAAGCAGCCCAGACATTCATCTTGTTATCAGATTCTCACAGGGAGCAGAAAGCTATGTTTGGCCAATGATTTCTCCATAAATGTTCAGTTTTTAAAACAACAAAAACCCCAAAGCAGACAAACAAGAAGAGCTAATCCTTAGATTTGACTACAAAATAAAGCTAAGTTAATAAACTGTAAAATAGAGTGGAGCAACGGGGCTAGATTTCCCTATATTCATGTTGGTTTTAATTAGTGATTTACCCTGGGATAAAGCCCCTGAACTCAGCAGAGCTTGCTGCTAAATAAGATGGTACTGAGCAATAAAGAGGTCTGACTTCCCACCATGAAGCTCTTACTGCAGATGAACCTGCATGTCCCTTGGCCACCCATATTAAGGAGTGAGGAATGTGGATTTAGGGAGAGTGAATGGTATGTTGCACCATCCAAAGGAATCCTCTCTTCCTTTTAAAGCTGGAGCTCTCAGCATCCCACTGACTTCAAAGATCATTAGCTCACGACTAAGCAATTCAAGTGTCCTAGAAGCAACCTCCAGTGCAGCCTGGTGCAGGTGCTGAGAGTCATGTTTTAGGCAGCTGGATGGAAGGAAGTAGCCAAATGGGACACATCTAATGCAATGCACCCAGAGATGTTTACCACTGACTTCAGAGGGATGCTCAGCATCACTCGTACAACTGAGCAGTCTGTGTTGAAATGTGGGAATGCAGCACCCCTCACCCACCAGCATTGTGATTGATGCAGCAATGCCTAGTATATGACAGGTTTAACGTGCTGGCAGCTTCTCTCTCCTCCTCACTTCTGGCTTTTCTCATGTATTTGATCATGCATTATTTCATCTCAGCCACACTCCATTAATTTTATTAAATGTTAATCCTTGCAGGTCTAGCAGTGCTCATAGCAGGCAGTGAATTGGCTTGTTTATTGTTGAAGCTTTGGGAGAAGGTGGGAGCATCTGTAAAGGTATTTCCAAGGAAATACGTTTTTAGCAAGGTGGAACAGAGTGGCTGCATTTACAGTAACAAACCAAACAGTGCCCAGGAACACTCTTGGATATGAAAATATTATTTGCTGCCCTTTTTAGAAGTTTCTCAGGCACACTGCCGGCCTGTGTCAGCTCATGTTTCCCTATGGGATTTCTGGGCATGGTTGGAGATTGGATTTGTGTGTGGTCACCCTGCTCTGGTTGTGGGCAGAGCATTAGGCAGCTGCAGACTGCTTCATGGTGCTTGCCACTGGGATATTCCCAAACTCTGATTTGCTAGTGTTGGCATATAGAATCATAGAATCATAGAATGGTAAGGTTGGAAGGGACCTCAAGGATCATCCAGTTCCAACCCCCTGCCATAGGCAGGGACACCTCCCACTAGTACAGCTCACTCAAGGCCTCCTCCAACCTGGCCTTGAACACATCCAGGGAGGGAGCATCCACAACCTCCCTGGGCAACCTGTGCCAGTGCCTCACCACCCTCACTGTAAAGAACTTCCTCCTAACATCCAGTCTAAATCTCCCCTCTGCCAGTTTAAACCCATTGCCCCTTGTCCTGTCATTGCAAGACCTTGTAAATAATCCTTCCCCAGCCTTCCTGTAGGCCCCCTTCAGACACTGGAAGGCTACTATCAGGTCCCCTCGAAGCCTTCTCTTCTCCAGGCTGCAGAGCCCCAAGTGTCTCAGCCTGTCCTCATAGGAGAGCTGCTGCAGCCCTCTGATCATCTTTGTGGCCCTCCTCTGGACCCACTCCAACACTTCCATGTACTTCCTGTGCTGAGGGTTCCAGAATATCCAAGGATTCCTCCACTCCTCTGGTCATCCCAACTCCCTTCTGTTTGGACCATTGTATGAAAGCAACATGTGTGTGAAAAGCCTCATTCCTGCCCTGGAAAAAGGAGTGGCTTATATCTCCAACACAACACTTGTGTCAGAGGGCACGGTTTGCTCTACTCAGGTCATGTATTGACAGAGGGCTTGCTTGGGGTCAAATGAAATGAGGCTTGACCTGTACCACAGTGTCAGACAATCAGAGAATCACAGGATGTCAGGGGCTGGAAAGGACCTCAAAAGATCATCCAGTGCAACCCCTGCCTCCACAGTAGGATCACCTATACCAGATCACACAGGAAAGCACCCAGGCAGGTTTTGAATGTCTCCAGAGAGGGAGACTCCACAGCCTCCCTGGGCAGCCTGTGCCAGTGTTCTGTCACCCTTAGAGTTAATACGAGTTTGAACAGACACATTAAGAAGAGCCCAGGCAGCTGGCACATGGTCATTATGCTGGGCATGAAGTGTTGATACTAGAAGGAGGTACTGCAGAATCTTCACTGAGATCCTGATCTCATGAACATTAAATCCCATCCAAAAGGCAGCGTCTTTCATTACCTGTGGAAGGAACTGGAATAGAATAGAACCTACCATTACCTATGGAAGGAAGCAGAACAGAATAAAAGGGTGGAATGTGGCAGTTTGAGGGATCCCAGGTGNCTTCCTGTGCTGAGGGTTCCAGAATATCCAAGGATTCCTCCACTCCTCTGGTCATCCCAACTCCCTTCTGTTTGGACCATTGTATGAAAGCAACATGTGTGTGAAAAGCCTCATTCCTGCCCTGGAAAAAGGAGTGGCTTATATCTCCAACACAACACTTGTGTCAGAGGGCACGGTTTGCTCTACTCAGGTCATGTATTGACAGAGGGCTTGCTTGGGGTCAAATGAAATGAGGCTTGACCTGTACCACAGTGTCAGACAATCAGAGAATCACAGGATGTCAGGGGCTGGAAAGGACCTCAAAAGATCATCCAGTGCAACCCCTGCCTCCACAGTAGGATCACCTATACCAGATCACACAGGAAAGCACCCAGGCAGGTTTTGAATGTCTCCAGAGAGGGAGACTCCACAGCCTCCCTGGGCAGCCTGTGCCAGTGTTCTGTCACCCTTAGAGTTAATACGAGTTTGAACAGACACATTAAGAAGAGCCCAGGCAGCTGGCACATGGTCATTATGCTGGGCATGAAGTGTTGATACTAGAAGGAGGTACTGCAGAATCTTCACTGAGATCCTGATCTCATGAACATTAAATCCCATCCAAAAGGCAGCGTCTTTCATTACCTGTGGAAGGAACTGGAATAGAATAGAACCTACCATTACCTATGGAAGGAAGCAGAACAGAATAAAAGGGTGGAATGTGGCAGTTTGAGGGATCCCAGGTGCCCCTTAAACAAAGCCACAGGGACAGAGGCCCATTCCAAGGGGATGGACCTGTTCGTCCCAGGATATTGTAATATTGTTATTCTATTCCTTTTCTGGGACCACAGCTTAAAAGACAGTGTCTGACTTGCTCTCTCCCCCCACTCTCTTCCCTGCCTTTCTATGATTCTATGATTCTGGCTTCCATTTCTCCTCTCTCAGAACAGCCTGTGTTCCTCTTATCACATGCTTCGTGGGGGAGTTAGTGGGCAGAGGTTGAGTGGCTCAGGCCTTGTATGCCCAGCGGGGTGGAGGCGGTTTCAGCCCACCTTCAGGCCAGCTGAGGGTGGAAGGGGTGGAGGATTTTAGGAGCCCAGTTTGGGCTTAGTGGATTTTATGCTTATTCTACAGGATTGCCTTTTGTATATATGCTCTTGTAAATGGAATTTCTCTCAAACCTTCCAATCAGTGTGCAGCATCTTCATCCTTACTCCTGGAAAAGGGCAAGAGTCAACTCTGTCCTCCAGAACCAGGTAAGCTTGTGGCCCAAGCTGGGACACCCTTCTTTCTTAGCAGGCAGCACTGTGATTTCTCCAGGGGAGGAATGCATCAGGTAGTAATGGACTTCAGGGTCTGTCAGCTGTAAGTGATACAGCAGACTGGGCAGAGTGTTGAGAAACAAATCTTAACTATGCCAAATGGTTGTTGCAAATACATGTTGCAACAGCACACTAAGGCACTGCTGCTTTCTTCTCCTCAGACATCCTGTGTTTGTCCCTCCTGAACTGCCAGTCCTGCTCCTCTCTTGTCATTCTGGAGATGTGCAACCTCATGACACCATGCTGGTAGCACCTACACAGCTGCTGATGATACAAATTTAACTCTGGTTTGCTGGCTCCATGCAGAGGTCTCAGCATAAAGAGACATGGCTGTCCACAGGTATATATCCTGTCTTTTTGCTCAGGAACACAGAAGTGTGCTAGAGCAGTAATGTGCAGAAAGAGAAGTTTTTATCCATAACTTAAGGAAATTGATCATATCTGGGTGGTCTAAATTTCATCAGAGGTGCTGTGCTACTCACAGAGGAGAGTTAGGTACCTCCAAAGACCTTTAAGAAATTATTCTGTGGGCTTAAATAAAGTGTGGAATGAGATCATAGTCAGAGCCAGCCAGCAGGAAGGCTGACTACAGGGAAGTATGTACCATTTAAGCCATCTGCCCGTGGCCAAATGCTGCTGTAAAGTAGCTCCTTGTCACCAATTTGCACCACATCACAGAGCTCTCTACATCCCAAACTCTGAGATGGTCTCTGAGATGGCCAAGGCAGTCACAGCAAGTCACAGTTGGACTTTGTGGTCTTAGAGACCTTTCCCAACCGAAGCATTTTTTATGATTTAGGAAGGGATGCAACACATCTCCTTTCTCAAGCAAAAGAAAAAAAAAGGCTGAACGAACAAAGGAGCCTTCCTTGCCCTGGCTTGTCAAAGCCTCATGCAAATCTGGGAGCCAAAGGCTGCTCAGAAATGCAGGGGCTGTCATTTCCATTGTTTCAGTCTGAGCGGGAGCGATTTCACGCTGCATTACCTTTTTACATGCTGCAGATGTAACTTTAAATACCTGCTCCGTCCCCTTTGCAAGCCATGCGACACCCGTGTTGGCAAATAGGTTACTCTGCTGGCAGCCTGCACAGCGTCCTGCTTGTAACAATGCTCCCATTCGAGCAGCACCTAGTGAATGAGCTACAATATATGATCAAACAGCCTTAGCAATCCCTTTTCATTAGTGGGAGTAAATGCTTGGCGCTGCATCAATCTTCTTCTCTCTCTCCTCTTCCTCTAGGAGTGCCAAGTCATTTTAAAGACATATTAAATTGCCAGAAGACTCCCAAACAAAGCCAGTCAGCCTGCTGCTCGTTTGGATAAAGTTAATTACAGCAAAGATTAAAATCTGCGGTGCTTGATTGGTATTGTCGAGACTTACAGAATCACATTGTCCTCAGGGAGCCTGCTTGCCAGCTCTTCTCCTTCCCTCTTTCTCTGTGTGTGTGCCTTTGCTTTGATGTTTTTCATAACTGCTTTGTCCCCTTCCTTGTGCTATACCTGTCAAGGCCCCTGGGACCAGGGGCTGAAGTGCCCCTAGATGTGATGCGCTGCCGCCTTGCACTGTTGGCAAGACCTGGCTGACCAAGAGTGGCATGGAGATGCCCATGCTTCATGATCATAGTCATTGCATTTTGTCATGGCTGCTTTCCTTGGATAGGGTCTTCCAAGCAGAGAGAACATATCCTAGGGCTGATGGTGGTGCATGAAAAGGGAAGGAAGGGTGGCCTGCATAGCCATCTAATGCTGCATATGAAGTCCCTCTGAGTGGATGGCATCTGGCCAGTCCCACAACCACTCTTGAAGAGTGGTGTAGCTACAGGCCATAGGGTACTTGTGCTTTTTGTTTGTTATGGTACCCAGCACCAGTATTTCCCCAGCCAAGGGTGGGTTTAGGCTCACAAGAACAAAATCAGTGACAAAAATAATGAGTAATAAGTAGGATTTGTGATGTCAGAGAATGCCAAGGTCTTTAACAAGGCCTAGCAGTGTGTGCTCTGTCACTGGTGGTTTCGCACCTCATCTTGGTGGAACTGTGGCTTTTTAGGGAGCTGCTTGGAAGGGAGGAGAGAGAAACTTGCTCTGTGCTGACACAGTGTCCTTAGTCCTTTACTGGGCTGCTGAGGCCAATAGGTTCACCATCAGGGTGCTTTTGGAGATGGCTGGTGTGAGAGGCGGCAGAGAGGTGAAAGAGGTATAGCACTGTAGATAAAGATGAAGTGCCTTACACTTGTGTCTAATGCTGGACCTCAGTAATGCCAAGACAGTCCACAGAAAGTAGTTTTTCTCTGTTTTAAAATAATAACAACAGTGATAATAAAAATAATAATAGAATAATAATTCAATACCTTCATAAAAGATAATAAAAAGACAAGTGTTTATCACGTGGAGAATACTAGGACACAGTCACAAATGCATTTAGGCTTAGTTGAGTAAAAGTGTATTAATCACTGATTTTGATGGAACCAATGCATCTGATTTTAAAATTGTTTTTTTAAATACATAAAACATTCAAGGCATCTGGACTGAAGTTTTGTGGAAAGTGAATAACTGGGAATGTTCCTTGGAGCCCCTGACCAGGGCTGGCTGGCTTAGGAGCATATGGGATTTGACAGCCCACCTATGGAGTGCAGGATACTAGGTCGTATGGAGACAACATGAATAAGAATGCTGGCGCACATGTAACACATTTGGTGGTTTTACACAGTCTTGGAAAGTAATTTAAAGTATATTCTTGACTTAATAGAACCATTGCCCAGAAGTGCTGTTCTTACTTAAGGATTTTACACTGAGCTTCCATGCGCAGATTAGCAGCCAGCAAGCTCTTTATGTCTGCATTTCCCTCAGCCATGTTTAAACTCTGACTCTTATGAAGTGACTCCATGCCATGAAGACAAAGTTTGTGCCTCAGTGTGCATGTGTGCAAGAGTGGGGCTGCTCAGAGGCTGAGCGGCCGGAAGGGGAGAAGGAGAAAATAATACAAAATGCAGGATCAATTTTACGCTGCCTAAAGCTATGCTCGTTCTTTGATGGATAAGAACACAACAGGGGATATGAAGTATTTATTTGGTGTGTGTCTCCAACCAGCAGATAAAGAAAGAGCTGCTCAGGATCACTGTCTTGCAGGCTTTCAAAGGGAAAAGCAATGTCTAAAAGTGCAGGTAAAAAGACTAAAGCAAGATTTCTTTAAAGGACACTTAAAGAAACCAGCATGAAAGCAAGCACTTAGCCTAAAAGCAGTTTCCTCTGCCAACTGCTTTGCTCTTTTCTCCTAGGAAGTTGCCACCGATCATTTTGCAGGACATCTCCACTCCCCTTCTGTCCTGCTCTAGCCCTCCCTTGTGCATTGAGACATGCAAACATTAAACTGTCACCAAAAAAAATAAATAAATAAAAAAAAAAATAGCACCTTGAGCAGTTTCCAGGAACTTGAGGTGCTGTATCCTGACATACTGACTTTAAGCTGTGCTTATTGGAGGGAGGCAAAAATGAGACAGTGATGAAAAGCACTGAAATAGGGAATGATTGCTGACTCAGAAATTCCTTTTTTTTTGCTTGCAGTGGCAGAGGTGACAGCCAGAAACACTACACAGATTTGGCTGAGTGGTCACTCCAGTCCAGTTCTTGAGAAGGCTGCTTTTGCTATGTCTGTCCTTTTTACTTGGTATTTGGCTTCAAGCACCTAATTCTACAGAGGCTCATATAGTGCTTACTCTAAGTGAAGTCTTCCTGGAATAATGCCACTTAATAAGCTTCTGCCCTGGCTGCTTTGCTTCTTTCTCTCACCCTGAGTGGACCAACACTGAGCAGCTATCCACTTCATCTAGACCCTTGAGAACCATCATATCTGTGGAGGCCAGCACCCTGTCTGGCATAATTCCTTGCTCCTGATTTGCTGAAGATGAGCCTGTGCCTACCAACAAAAGCAATGTACACTCTTCCCCATCTTCTCCCCATAGGATAGCCCACGCAGGCAGCAGTGTGTTGGACTCTTGGGTCAAGAGTCCTATGTACTTAGAGCTTCTCCTTCAGTTCAGGTGTGGCCTTAGAGGCTTTAAAATAATTGTGGGCTTATAAGATAGGGGACTCAAAAGGAGCTGTTCCCTATCCAGCAAAGCTGGCTTGTGAATGGAAGAGCCTCTACCTCCTCTCTCCTTGTGCTGGAAGTGAAGATGATAAAATGTGAACATCAAACCTTGTTTTGTGGAGTTCTTTGATCCACAGATGGAAGGTTATATAAATGCAAAGCACTATCATTATTTATAAGGAACACACAGTCTACAGCTCCTTGCAATCTGGCACGGTGGAAATAAACAGGAAGGCACAAATTTAGCGTGATGACTTCACTGCCGGATCTAATAAGTTGCAAAGACAGGCTGGGAAGATGTGAGTTTGTTTGAACACATGGTGCTGTTTTACCCATAATTGGCAAATACAGGAGTAATTATGGAAAAAATAATGAAAAAAGAAGCTGATGTGCTGGATTCACAGGTGATAAAAGCTGATCTGACCCCTCTTAGTGCAGCAAACTACCCTCTGGGAGTTTGCATCAGTTTAATTTCTCTCATTACCAAAGCCTCACTCTCAAAGAAATGTATTTTTCAGAAGCTGACTGCTTTCCTTCCAGGTGTAAATTAGTGTTCCTAAAATGACTCATTTAAACCAGTGCTGACTTACAGTGGTGGGTATTTTGTGCAGTTGTGATGGGAATGCATTTTAAACTGATAGCAGGTTGACAGTCTCAGAAACTGAAACCCAGGAGTTATGCTTAAGAGGAACAGGTGGGAAGACAGCTGCTCCTCTTCTGCTAAAAATGAAAGAGAAAATTCTCCTGCTTATGCCTGGCTCTAGCGTGTAGCTTTCCCCCTCCTGTCTGGCTGGTGCTGTGGGATCCCTCTTTTACCCATTTTCACCTTTTTTTGTTCCCAGTGAGCAAGCACAGTACAAGGTGGGAAATACGAACTCTTTCACAACGTGGCTCAGCTCTGCCCCTGGGAGATCTTGAGCTGGTGGAGGAGGGGAGTTCACCAAAGTCCTGCTTGCCTCGTGGTTTCCCTGAGACTCTGCTGAGATTTCTCATACCTGGGGATCAGTAACTCTGCAGACACTGATGGGTAAAAGTTGTGTGCCCCCTCACTGGCTTTGCCTTGGATACTATGAGACCCCTGTCATGCTACAGGGAAGATGCCACTCACTGTAGTTCTCTGCAGCTCACCTCTCCCCCTGCTCACCCGTCTGAACAGGAGCACTCCTAGCAGTGTAACCCAGACCTCTCAAATCACCTGCCCTGGTGAGGCACAAACTGACTGCTCCTTCTTCTTGCAATACTCATTCTAAGCCCCAAATCAGGTAAGTCTGTTTGCTTGGTGCTGCTGGGAGGTAGGGAGCTGCATGGGCTGCTTTTGGAGCTGCAAGTGATTTTTGGTGGCCACTGTGAGTTGGCCTGGTTATGTGACTATTTTACAGCATGTTCACACCGAGCCTGTTTGGATTTGGCACTGCCCGGGGTGGGGGTGAGGTGGAACAGAGGCAGGTGTGCTCACTGCATGGCACTATTTTGGCATCTGGCTCCAGCCCCTGCAGAGCCCTCCCAAGGAGTTTAGGCAGCAGGTCAAAGCACAGGATCTGAGCAACCCCAGGCCATGGAGCTGGTTTTCAAGGCACACCTTTGCTTTGGATTGAGAGACAGCTGAAGGGCCTGGGGTAAGAGAAATCTGGTCAGGTTTACTGCAAACACAGGCAGGCAGATGGCCATTGTGCTATTTTAAAATCCTGTTCCTTACTCTCTGGATGTTAGGCAAACCCCTGCTGTCCACAGGCTTTTCTGAGCAGCTGCGTCCATAGAATCATGGGCTGGTTTGTGTTGGAAGGGANCTCACCACCCTCACTGTGAAGAACTTCTTCCTGACATCCATTCTAAATCTCCCCTCTGCCAGTTTAAACCCATTACTCCTCATCCTGTCATTTTAAGACCTTGTCAATAGTCCCTCCCCAGCCCTCCTGTAGGTCCCCTTCAGACAGTCCCTCCTGGTGTGGGGATTTGCTTGTGCTAAGCTCCACAGGGCCTGTCTGCCAGTGATGCTCAACACCACTTCTCCAGGGACTCTGGCTAGAGCTCAGCCTAGGAGAAGATGCCCTGCCCCACCCACTCCTCCAAAAAGATGTGCACATTTTCATGCTGGGATCAGACAGGTAGGAGAAAGAGTAGAAAGCTGAGCAAAATTTGTAACACAAGGCATACTGAGATAGGGAACATGTCCAGAGATGGAATGAACATCCAATTTGTTCCAGGAATGACATAGGTACTGAATGAGGTATTTCCTAGACCATGAGGAGCACTTGGCCTCAGGCTGTTGAAGGACTCTTGACCAGTCCCATATATCTTCTGGGTAGGTACCATGGCCTGTCATGCAGGGGATATGAATTGGTATGCTTAGTACTTTTGGCCTGTTCCTCAGCTGGATAGATACTACAGGTTTTTTGAAGAGATGCTCTTGTCTTGCATGGAAGTTTATGTTCTCTGCATTTGGTGGTGTGCTCTGCAGGAATGAATCAGTCATATATTTGGAGAAGAGATACTTTGCCAAGTGCTTTGATGCACAGTGTTTTGGGGATTTATCATGTGGAAGAAATCCTTGTCTGATCTTTTGATGCTCGCTCTTTTCCCTCTGTGCCCCTTGTTCAGTGAGTAAGTACTAACTCTTTCCCTGAGTATGAGACTGGTATTCCTCAGAGTCTCTTATACATTATATTCTTTGTACTGTACATATGCTATATTTCCTGAGAAGGTGTTCTTCCTTCTTATAGCCCTTTGGATAGATGGATAGGCCCAATAGTTTCTGTGAAAAAGTAGATTTTATCTCTTATGGCTTCTGGGTGGTTTCCAAAATCATACTTGTGCACTGACATTGCTCTGATTAACTTCCTTGCTTCCCTCCACAGTGAGTGGTGCCACACTACTTGGGCAGGGAAAGGATACCAACTGCAGCAGCCTGGAGGTGTCTCCAGGTGCAACAGGAATGGTCTCCTAAAACGTCCTTCTGCATCCAGAGCTCTTTGTCTGCAGTGGCAGGGTGGTGGAGGCCTGCTATGTGAGGGATAATCAAGTTTCTACCTATTATATGCTGGCTGCAGTATCCATAATCCTCTGTTTCCAGCTCAGTGTTGTCAGTCAGCCACATGCTTTTCTGAATGGAGAGAGGATCTGTAACTCAGTGGGCAGAATCACAAATATCACTGCTGTTCTATGAGAACTATGATGTTACATGGGTGTATCGCAGCCTTGTCCTGCTGTTGTATTTTTGTTTGCTCTTCAGCTGGACTAAGACCTTGGAGCATCCTCAATCAGAGAAGAGTAGAGATGTCACAAAGTGACTTCCACACCCTGCAGGACCTCAGCTTGTGGTGAAGCACATGTAGGAAGTGTTATCCAGAAGCATTTGCCTGCTTGCTTTTGTCAAGAGGCAGCAAGCTGAAATGATGAGTATCTGCAGTCTGAATTGCAGTTCATTGCCAGCAAGAAGGCCCAGCAACAGACAGGATTAAGAAAAACTGCAGTATCTTTGAATCCATGTCCTCTGGCATATGCAGCAGATAAATATGCAGCAAATTAATGGAACAGCTTTTGTATTGTTGTTTTTACACCTGGGAAAGTACTTTATCATATGCTAAGGGCAGTTTCACATGGCAGGAGCTGTGGTGCCTTGCACCAGGGCTAGTTAATCCAGGATCCCACCTGCTCCTCCTGAAACATGTTCTGAGCAACTTTCACTGGAATTCAGGAATCTTTACCAGCCATTTCTGCAGTGGAATGATAACTGGAAGGCTGCTGGTAGAGGCACAGTCAGAAGAGGGATGTGTTTTACTGCTGCTACGTTCTGTTGCTGCATTTGCTCTGCAGGCTGAATGACAGTTCAATCGGTGACTGTACTGCAACTGCCTGTAGTGTCAGTTCAGAGAAGGAACAACCCTCTGTTGAGAGGTTGCACACTTGTTTAGAGGCAGTGCAGGCAGAGAAGTGTGGCAGACTGCTCACACCCAATGGTGTTTGCAGCAGTCCAGCTGTGTGCCAAGCAAGACCAGTGGCTGCCTTCTCTGACTCTGTAGACATCTTTAGTGGAGTCTCCACCTGGTCATTCTCAGCTTGCTGCTACTAATGAAAGCCTTTTGATCAAGCAACAATGTCCCTTCCCCACCTTGCTCTTCAGCCCCCAGATACCTCTTTGTTGATTACATCCTTCCAACCTTTTCCAGTTATCTGTTAATCTCCTCACAGTCACTGCTGTGCCAAACTAAACATATGCTCTGTTATTTTCCCTTGTAAATCGACTTCTCTGCCCCTTTCATCACATTTTACTGCTCTCCTCTGAACCCTATTCACTGTGTGCATGTTTCTGATCATTAGATGCTAAAAACAGAGTATAACCCCTCAGCTTCAGATGTTGCCTGGCTGGAAAGGGCTACTGCCTCCTACAGCACCTCAGGGACAGGAATCAAGTGACCTGTTGCTTCAGGAGCTGTAAACTGCTGGTCCTCAGCTCCAGCTGTTACAAACTATGCAGTGCTGTGCTAGTCCATGCTCTCAGCCTAAGAAGTTTCCTTTAACCAGTGGAGGTGGGCCACAATAGACAGGCAAAGCTACCTTGTCCATTGCTGCTGAACAAATTTTTCATCACAGTTTGTCCCAGCACCAAGACTTAGTCCTGTCCCACTGCCAGCACTGGTGATAGAGGGCAGAGGAGGAGCCTACATTTGCTGTCAGTGACTTGTTGCCTTTACGGCAGCAGTAGCCTGGCTGCAGAGGCAAAGTTCCTCTGGCTTTTTGTCATGTTCTCTTTCATGGCTTGCTTGCACACAAATTTATTTTCTGTAACTGCCTCACCTCCTTCAGTTTCCCTTTTTCTGGTTTTTTCCCCCTCCTTCTTTTTGCATATCTGGTGCAGATCAGTTTTTATTTTCCTTCCACGTTTCTCTCACATTTTTCATCTGAGAGGAAGCTAATTTCTTTTTCATTCCAGATCACAGTCTCTCCATGCTCACTGCTCTTTCTTCTCTCCCACCTTTCTGCTACTTGCAGAAACATAAATAAGTAAGGGAGAATCCCCAGGACAACACCAAGACATGGCCCAAGTAATGAAGCTAAAAGCTTGGCTTTGTTGTGTAGTGGGCAGTACACAGCCTTGGCTCCTGAGGTACCATCACTGCCTGTTGATAATGTAACTGTAGTGATTTCTCTTTCTGTGGGCCTGCTCAGCTGCAGATTGTCTGCCTAAGCCCTATGAAATATTCTTCTTCATAAAATGTTTCTAGTTAAAGGCCATTATGAGAGGACATGCAAAGCCTGCAAAGTCAGGCCCAAAGATGCACAGTTTGAACCACATCTTTAGAAGAATTTGGCTGCAGAAGCTGGAGATGCTGGGCAGCCTTTTGAAAGCTTCGTTTTCTGACCATGCGTCTGCCACTGATATTTTGACAGCTTTCAAAATAAGATGGCATTTGCAAATCTCCATGACTCTTAATCCAAAAGTTTTATGGGTGGATATATCTCAAAGAAACACTGCCTGCAGGTTATGGTTGCAAGTGATTGCTGGTCTGTGAAACTCATGCCTCTGATAAAAAGCAGTGGGTAGATGGGATTTCTGCAAGTATTTCTCCCTGGCAATTTGAAACAATTCATTTTGCAGTCCAAATGTTTGTCCCTCAGCTTTCTGCTAAGTTTCTAGTTTTGTGTGCCATCTGCATTCCTGCTAACACCAGCAGGCTCCCCACAGTGCCTCATGGGGCCAAGGTCTCCCAGCCAAACCCAAAAACGTTGTGACCACTGTCTGAGAGAGTTTCAGTTGTGCTGCCTGGCAGGTGACACTGTGCCTGGCACACAGCAAGTGGCTATTCCCAGGAGAGGGGACAGTATAGCCCTTTGCTGACAAAGGATATGGACAAGGCATCAGGGGGCTGGAACTAGATGATCCTTGAGGTCCCTTCCAATCTTACCATTCTATGATTCTATGATTCTGTGATAGCCATCTCTGCAAGTAGGACATCTCCAAGCCACTGCCATGGTCAACAGGGTGATGAAATAAAAGATGAAGAGTCCCTAAAAGGACGGTGGTATGATGGGGAAAGCAGTAAGAGCTGCTTATGGACTGCCACAGTAGCTGCCACATCATACACAGGACTGAGCCCTGTCGACCAGAACACAGTTGAAGTAAGATGAAGTGGTTTATCTTCTAACTGGCATCCTCTCAGTCCCTTGATGGGCCCTCACTGGCAACATAAATGCACACATGTGAAATTACATATGTGAAAAGTTACAAGCCATATGTGCTCACATGTGAGCAGGCTGAGTGAACAGATTGCTCAAGGAAAGCAAATGTGTCTGCCCCTCCATTTCCACGGTATAGCAAAGAGGTGTCTGAAATACTTGAGTGACCTGATTGTCTTCCATGACTTCAAGGTTTTGTGTCATGTGAGTTGCTTGCCTCATTGAGTGAAAGAGTGGAGGGAAGGGTTTGTGGGAAGGCAGATCTGGGCTCTAGACTCTAGAGTATGACATCAGTTACAGCTTCCAGCGCTTCAAGTTTTCTGTGCCTTTTAAAAAAAGGCTAAATGAGACTTTAAGATTTAGCCCAAGTAATTATTAGTGCTCTGTAGAGTCAATACAGAGGTACACTTTGTATTTTGTGGGTGTACAGTAACTACTTGCAATGCTGACAGTGGATATATTTGCTGTTGTACCAGGTCTTGTTTGAAGAAAGCATCAAACATGGAATCTAGCCACTGAAGCCCCAGCACATCCTTAAAATGGCTCTGAGGATTTCCCCATTTCTCTAACAGTGCTTTTGCATAGTAGCTCATGTGCTGTACCCACAATCCTATTAACACAATGGAGCTGGATTTGTTTTTAGCAAATCAGAGCTACCTTAAGAGTGCCAGTTCTGCTGAGTTCTGCTTGGGACAGAGCAACCTGCTGCCACAGAATTTCCAGACAAAAAAGGGAGAGAAAGATGAAAAGCTACAGTGGACAAGGGAAGGGCAACTGATGGCATCTACCTGGACCTGAGTAAGGCATTTGACTCTGTCCCACATGGCATCCTGGTCACCAAGCTGGAAAAACATGGACTGGATGAGTGGAGCACTTCTGCGTAAGAAATTGGCTGGATGGTGGCACACAGAGAGTGGTGATCAAGGGCACAATGTCCACCTGGAGACCAGTGCCAAGTGGTGTCCCTCAAGGGTCAGTGCTGGCACCAGTGCTGTTTGACATCTTTGTCAGTGCCATGGACAGAGCAATCAGTGCAGCCTCAGCAAGTGTGCAGCTGGCACCAAGCAGTGTGGCACAGTCACTTGCTAGAGGGCAGGGATCCATCCAGAGGGACCTGGACAGGCTGCAGAGCTGTGCCCAGGCCAACCTCA
>VWZE01014404.1:157377-169563 GCA_013396675.1 Eubucco bourcierii | reverse complement strand
CTCTCTGGGGCAAAGACTTCTTTTTTTTTTTTTTTTTCTCTCCAATGTGCTCATGCAGCAGCACAGGAGACCTGCTCTGTAATGGCTGTTCTTAAGTGCTGTTGTGATATAGAAAGATAAACATTAAGTATAGCTTTCAATAATGTAGCAAACAGGATTTGCAAGTATAGCAAATACAGGGGGTTAGATTGGAAGGATTGTGGAATGGTTTAGGTTGGAAGAGATATGAAAGATCATCTAATTCCAACTTGCTTGACATGGGCAGGGACACCTCCCACTCAAAGCCCCATCCAAACTGGCCTTGAACGCTTCCAGGGAGGGGGCATCCACATGCTGTCTGGGCAACGTGTTCTAGTGCCTCACCACCCTCACAGTGAAGAATTTCTTCCTTACATCTAATATAAATCTACTCTCTTCCAGTTTAAAGCCATTATCCCTTGTCTTGTCACTGTGTTGTAAAAAGTCTTTCTCCAGCTTTCTTACAGGTCCCCTTTAAGTACTAAAAGACTGCAAAAATGTCTTCTCAGAGTATCTTCCAACTCTCTCAGCAATCCAACTCTCTCAGCCTGTCTTCATAGCAGAACTCTTCATTCCAACTCTGATCATCTTCCTGCCCTTCCTTTGGGCTTGCTCCAAAAAGTCTATGTCTTTCTTATGTTGGGGACTCCAGAGCTGAATGCAGCACTCTATGGGGGTTCTTGGAATAGGAAGGGATCTTTTTTTATTTTATTTTTTTTAAAAACTGTTGAAATTATTGAGTACAGTGACAGCATCCTGAAACGTAACCCTGTCTCAAAGTGGATAATGTGCTCCTCTGGCAGCCATTCTTCTGTAAAGGATAGAGAAAAGTAATTAATGTTTATACAGATTATTGAATAAATTATTATTATTATTACTACTACTACCACTACTTAATTACAGTGCTTGGAGTCTTTGGACAAGATCAAGTTGCATTAAGAGCTTTACAAACCTGAAACTGGAGATAGCCCTCACACTAAAGAGCTTGCAGTTAAGAGACAAGGCATGAACCTGAAGTTAAAAATGACAAACCATGTCAAGGGAAGTAGAGACATGGATGTCCAAGGACACATAATAGGTCACCACCAGAGCTGTTGTTATTTCAAGTTGTTCATGTTACTGCCTTTTCATGTCTATTGCTCATGTGCTGTTCTTGTACTGCAGGTCACCTTCAATCACACAGGCTTGGTGGTTTTGCCTGGAACAGGCATGAAAATGCAGACTGGCCAGTGTGGAGACTTAATGACCATGTGGATAATTGAAGAAGGAGGGAGCTGAAGAAACTTGAAGTGGCTCGTGGAGTAGGCACCGCCAATGGCAACAATCAGTTCATCCTCAGGTAATGTCTGATGGTGCTGTCATAGAAACATTGAATTGCTTCGGTTGGAAAAGGTCTCTAAGGTCATTGAGTCCAGCTGTTGGCCTAACACCACCGTGGCCAACAAACCATGTCCTCAAGTGGCATGTCAAGAGGCTTTTGGAACACCTCCAGGGATGATGATTTCTATGTATCTCTCAGGACTGACTCAGTCACAAGTGAAGAGCTCAGCATTCACTGCCATAATACATTTTAAAAAGAATAATTAGTCCCTGGTGCTGTCTGCAAGGAATGACATAAACTGCAAGGTGCTTAATATTGTTTTACCTGATGGCAGTGAAGCAGCCCAGATTGAACCCTGTTGTGAATTGTTATTGTTATGGCTGTGGCATTATGTAGGACTGATCACAAATATCCTGTGTGAAGGCTGGGATTAACATTAGGCATCTACTTATAACTGGCTCAGTCCTTCACACTCATGGTCCAGCACAGAGGGAGGAGGCAAAGGTCCCTAGATTACTGACAACTACAGCAAGGGTAGACTGAGGCTAACCTGTGCTTTGGGCCTCAGATGTGATTCCCAACTCCTGGCTTTAGGTTGAAGTGAGACCCTAAATGTATATGTAGCCTCCCCACCACAGCTGGTACCAAATAATGGAGAGCTGTGAACTGGAAAGGAACCCCAGTGTGCTCTGGTGTGGCTCCTGGCCAGGGGGGCTGCAGGGCTATGGTTTTAAGGAAGGGCCACCCCCCACATCTGAACACAATCTTCGTGGCTTTCCCAGAGACGTGTCAGAAACATCCAGCTGTGCCAAGAAGGGAATTTGTGCAGAATTCCTGTCCTGTGTCTAAGCCACCTTGTCATATGCTCTTGCCTTAGGGAGGATAGTTTTCATCATATTCCTGAAACACCAGGGATGTGATTTCCAGAAGCATCACTGACAAAATCACCAGGAGTGGTAGGGAAAGGATGGAGATGAACAGCTGGGGCTATGAGGAGAAACACTAACCAGACAGGACCTCATGGAACACTGGAAAAGCCTTTATCAGTCTGAATGTGATCACCTCTGGTCTGTGAGCTGTAGTGAGACCTGCAAACCAATCTTTGGTGTTTGTTTGATAGACAGCCAAAGCCCCTCCGGCCAGCCTCGCAGCAGCGCACTACAAACCAGCAGTGTTTCGTGGCTGCAGAAATGAAAGCAGAGAGCAGGCTTGGAGGCTAATATCCAGCTCCGTTAGGGCTGCCTGGTGGGGAATGCACAGTTTATGAAGGAGGGAGGGCAGTCTTCAGCATCACAACCACAGTCAGTATCACAGCCACAGCCAGCATCACAGCCACAGCCTGCTGTGCCTCGGGCCCACGCACAGCGCTGGGGCAGCCTGCAGGAGCTTCTCATTGCCGGGGTCACTGCGGAGGACCTGGTGACTGCAGGAGGACATCGCCTCGGCAAGAGCGTGATGAGCTCTCTCTGTGTGTTTCACTGTCAGGGGGAGGGTGTGGGGGTGGAAGCAAAGCGTGAGGCTGCAAGGAGTAGAGGTGGTGAGCAGTGATTGTGAAGATTGCCTGCAGTTCTGCCTGACCCTGAGGCAGGCTCCAGATGCCAGATGAAGAGGAGCAGATGCTGCAGGACCACACGGGCTCTGCAGTCACGCTACCCACGGGCAAATATGCCTGTCTGTAGAATCATTTTTGGTTGCATGCTTGCAAAAAAAAAAAAACCCCAAACAGCCCTAACCCAAAGCTAGTTGAAGTGCAGTGTAATTCTGTTACTGGTAGTCTTTGCCCAGCCTGGAGACATCTCAGCTTGACAATGTGGTCATGTCCATGGGAAAAGCACTTGCATCAGGACTGGAGACCCTTGCTTCCTGTGCTCTCACTGCTGTCCTTTTCTGCAGGGAGAAAACCCAAAGAAATCTGTTTGAAAACTAAGAAATCTGACAGCAGCTGGAGAAAAGCCAAAAAAAGTTGAAATCCGCCATCAGCGTGGGAAAGGAAGGAAGAGAAAAGTTATGGCACACAGTCCTGACACAGCTGTTTCTTGGCAGGAGGCACGTGCCTGTGCACCTCAGATAACTCACCAGAGAAAGTAAACCCTATCAGAGCTCAGTGGAGAGGAGTGAGGAGCTTGGAGACAAAGACCCCATCCTTCTGCTGACCCTTGAGGGAAAACAGATGTCCTCGCTGCTCAGATTGGCCTGTCTGCCCAGCTTGCCACCCCACACTTTTCAAACCTCACCAGGGCTGAATATAAAGCTCTGTCTCTCCACCCTCCTGCCTCGGAAGCAGCCAGCGGCTGCAGGAGACAATGCCTTCAGGAGCATAACTGAATCTGATAGCAACGCCATCACTTTGCTGCTATCTGAGAGAGAGGAATCACAGGCTGGTGTGATGGATCCCAGCTGGACACACAGCTCTGCAGTTGGCTTTTCCTGATTTCTAACTACTTAGGCACATTATCTGAGCATACTTGATGCTCACCTGATATGTGTGCCCAGGCCTTTTTCATTCTTGGGCAAGGAAAAAGTCGATGTATTGCTTTGACTGTAACTGTTAAAAGGAGTCTGCCTTTGGGCTGAAACAAAACCTCACAAAATCCTTAAAAAAACTCCCAGCAGTGTCAGAAAAGTGACAAGAGACTGAAGTGGAGACTTTATAGTGGAGTGACTTTTCCAATCAATTGGCCTGAGTTAATTAATTAATTGCTGCAGTTGCAATGACATTCCCTCTGGCTGAGTAATCGGGAAATCAGCCACCTGAGGCTCTTAGGGAGTTAATTGCCTTAAACTTTGTAAAGCAGAGTGATAAAACCATTTAAAAATTGCCATCAATGCACATTTCTTGTCTTTTGGGATCTTGGAAACCAATTCTTCATTTTGCAGAGCAAAACCTTTGGAGTTTTACTTGGAACAATCGAGTAATAGAGACAGATGAGGTGAAGAAACAAGGAGCAAACTGTGAAATACGAGTCCTGCATCATCTCAAACAGGAGCTGTGCTGAAGAATTTGAAATACCCTGAATCATTCTCCAAACTTGCAGTGTGCACACACAACCCAGACAGCAACCGAGTCCTGGGCTGCAGCAAAAGCAGTGTGGGCAGCAGGGCAAGGGAGGGGATTGTGCCCCTTTGCTCTGCTCTCATCAGACCTCACCTGGAGTCCTGTGTGTAGTTCTGGAGCCCCCAGCACGGGAGGGACATGGAAGTGTTGGAGTGGGTCCAGAGGAGGCCACCAAGATGTTCAGAGGGCTGCAGCAGCTCCGCTCTGAGGACAGGCTGAGAGAGTTGGGGCTCTGCAGCCTGGAGAAGAGAAGGCTTCCAGGAGACCTTAGAGTAGCCTTCCAATATCTGAAGGGGGCTACAGGAAGGCTGGGGAGGGACTATTGACAAGGTCTTGTAATGACAGGACAAGGGGTAATGGGTTTGAACTGGCAGAGGGGAGATTTAGACTGGATGTTAGGAGGAAGTTGTTTGCAGTGAGGTTGGTGAGACACTGGCACAGGTTGCCCAGGGAGGTTGTGGCTGCTCCCTCCCTGGAGGTGTTGAAGGCCAGGTTGGATGAGTGACCTGGTGGGAGGTGTCCCTGCCTGTGGCAGGGGGTTGGAACTAGATGATCCCTGAGGTCCCTTCCAACCTTACCGTTCTGTGATTCTATGATTAAACTTTCCGAGTCCATCCAGCCTCCTGTCATTGAGTGTTTTTTGCCCAGCAGGGAGTTGAGTTTCCCTACTCTCTTGAAGTCACTCTTCTATTTTCTTTTCTTTTGTTCAACCTGTTTTTATCTTAAAAATGTGTTGGCAGAAATGACAGCACTATTCTGGGAAGAGCAGAATAGTTCCCCTTTCCCTCCCCTTTCACAGTTGCCTCTTTCTCAGGCTGCAGTTGAGCTTCTCTGTACTTTAGGTTGAGCTACAAAGTGAGCTCTTTAAGACCTTTGGAGGACAGTTGGTCCTCAGCCAGTGGAGGTGGGTACTTTTGGCTAGAGCCCCTACAGGTGTCAGTTTAAGGAGAAAAAGCAGTGGCCTTTCAAAGCTATCAAAGCGTCCTGAGGCAAAACTGGCTCTGTCCCAGCAGTGGCAGATGAGCGAAGGCTGAACCTATGGTGCATCTGACTCTTTCCCTCTCAGCCTGTCTGTTCCTTGTGCTTTCTCAGCACACCCTCATTGTTTGTCTGTGGCTGCAACACTGCAGTTTGCTCCAGGCAGCTGCCTTGCTTCTCCTGCCCGGGGCTCCCATCTGTACCCTGCAAGGTTTTGACTCCCTGCCAAGTCATGGAGAGGAGAAAGAAAATTCCCACTTGGACTTCCTCACTAGAAGGACTCCCTGGCCAGTGCCTGCTAGGAAAATTAATCTTTTCTTGATATTTCTAATTGGAAACAACTCACAAAAAATGAGCTGAAATAAAGAAACCAAAGGAAAGAAACAGCTTTGTCCCTCCAAAGTTCATCATATGAGAGACAGTGAATGTATGTTGAAGAAACAGGCATTGAGGACCCAGTGATAGAGATTCCTATCATTGTTATCACAGTTTCCTATCATTATTATCACAGTTGGTTTACAGTGGTCCTTTCTTTTTTCTTCCTCATAAAGTCCCATCTCTTTGAATCCTGCTATTGTAGCACAAACTCGGGGTTTGTTACAAAGTAAAAGAGAGACTCAAGCTTCTGGTGATGGAGGTAGGCTTGAAAGTCTTAGATCTAAGGCCTCAGGAAGGAGAACAAACCCAAAAGACTTTAAATGATGCTTTTAAACATTCCAGAGATTTTATAGGGCCAAATTAATAATCTTCTTATTGCTTGAGGCTGGAAAACCTGATATCCTCTTCTCTTACCAACACAAAGCCTTCCTGAGCTCTGAGAGCCATTTGTGAAGGTGTCCAGGGGTTGAGTGTCTCAGATCTGCCCACTGCAGCCCTGATATGGGCTCCCAGCGAGGGACACTGTGGCTCTCAGATGCAAACCGCCGTTTGACCCTTCTATCTTATCTCCCAGTCACTTGGTGTGTGAGGGCATACACATGTTATTAAATATAAATACAAACCCCAGGCACACATTTTTATCCTTAAGTAATAAAATCTAATGGAAGAATTTACAGTCATGGGTTATAAAGCAATAACAGTTGTAAAATCATTTAGCAGGGTTCAAATACAGGTGAAAGGAGAAGTTCAGAAGTTCAGCATGTAAATATGTTTCCTGGCAGTTTCCTATGACAAACAACAACCCCCCTGTGACCTGGGATCAGTAACGATATCCCAGAGCTGTTCTCAGCTGCTCCACTTGTGTTTTTGTGTTCATGCATTGTTCAGATTTATGACTTATTAAGCATAGTTTCTCCAGGGGAAGTTATTCAGAGAGGTGGTAGTGAGGACTGACTGAAAAAGTCTCTGTATAGAAAACAATCATCCAGATTTCCATTGGGTGCCCCACCAGCCCCATGAAGAGGGAATCAATGTTCTACTTGAAACATAACCCTCACGGTACATCACAGATGGAGATTACTGGCATTATCTGGGGTGAAAATGGACAGCACAAGCTGACATAGGCATTTTCATTGGCACCTCATGCCCCTCCAAGTAGACTTGGATAACATTACCATTAAAATGCTTATATGTACATTCCAGTTTCTGTCATTTGTAGCTTTGTAGCAACTACTACTTACTGAATATAGCCATCCTAAACTGAGCAACAGCTTTGCTAAATAGCTTCATCATGCCAAAGCATAGATTACTTGCTCTGTCCTTAAGAGATGAGGCTCTATTCTCTCACCTCTGTTATTTATTTGTTTACAAATGAAAGCAGCTAAAATCTATGTCTCAGGAATCACAAGAAATATGCCAGAGAGGTGACTCTGAGTTCCATCTCCCTCCTGCCACATGATGCCAGTCCAAAGCACTGAGACAGGAGCCATGTGGGAAGCCCACAGCCGTTGTTAGCTCTCTTTCTGCTGCTATGTTACTTAACATCCCACCTGAACTTTGCCCTAACGATGGAGGCAGATAATAAGTTATAAGGTTGCTCAGTGGATAAGGTGATAACTTTGCCCTGTGCTTCATTTCGTAATTATTTTTCAAGAAAGAAATTATTAGAAGGTGTGAGAACCACTAACACTCAGAGTACACTTGCTCTCAAAAAAACCCAACAAACCAGCAAAACTCAGCTTCTTCAGGGAGCATTTCTCAGTAAGCTATCAGAAAGGAGATAGCTACAATATGTGCAATGCAAGAACTTTAACATTTCTTGGTCCTTGACACTTCTTACCTTAATTAAACTTGGCAATCTAAAGTACCTAGAGTGAATCAAGGCTGTGCTCCCAATCCAACCCCAGGAAGCAAGGTACCTGAAGAAATATTACCACTTCCTTAAACCAATCCAACACTCGTGTCTTTCCTGGGAATCTAAGAGCTTCTCTGTCATAATAGTTTGCATAAAACTTATCTAAATGGCCTACGCTGTTATTTGAACAGGTTGCCATTTTGTTGTTGTGGTATTTCCACGCCCCCAGATGCCTGCTGTGCTGAAGAAGGCAGCCAGAGAGCTAATTCCTCCAGCAAACATCCAACTAGTCCTTCTGCACGTACAAACGCGCTATTGTTTCCCATGTTTTCCTCTGCCCTACCACGGTGGTGGGGAATGAGCCTCTCAGACTAGCCTTTTGCTGAGCTGTCAGGGGGCTTTAGAGGATGCAACAGCCAGGCAGCAGCTCAGGAAGGTGCTGAAGCCTTCCACTGGCAAGAGAGAGGACGGCATATTCCTGTTCTGCTTGAGGGAGGCTGGAAACAGGCAAGGGGTTTCTCACACGGCCAAGCTGTCTTTTCATGTTTAGAAAAACATCAGAGAAAGCTTTCATAACTGGAGGCAGTTAACACATCAGCAGTTTTTACTTTCTTCTGCCTGCTTCACTTCCTCTGCCTTTCCTTTTTGTTTCTTGCATTCTGTGTGGTTTCTTTCTTCCTTTAGTCCTCATTCCTAGTGTGAGTTGTTTTTCTTCTGTCCAGCCGTTTCCTCAAGGACAGCTCAGAGACACTGGCTGGAGAGAAAGGGTGTCTCTATGGATTGTCCTCATACTGGACCCAAAGGAGACCTCTTCTGAGAGTTTATGCCATTGCACCTGCAGAGAAATGGTGCTAGACATAGAGTATGATTACAAGGCTGGCTCCTTGAAGGGCAGGGAAGGTCAGCATTTCAGCTGCCTGGAGGACCCCAGCCCCTCGCTCTGCATGCCATCCTCCATTACATGCCAGTGTAATTTAATTTTGTCACAGGGGGGGAAAAATAAAAGGTGATGTAAAAAGTAAGATAAGATTTAGTCTATAACAGGATCAATGGGACAATGCTTAGATTAAACCATATTAGTGAAGCAGCATTGATTCTGGGTGGGGGAAGTGCATGCAGTCACAGAGCTCGGTGATAGGAAGGCAACTGTGATGCCTTCAGTTAATGAACACATTTCTGCTGTCATCAGCCCAGGCACTGCCTTTACACTACCCAGCTAATAAGGGAGAACAAAGCTGCTCTGAGTTTTTAAAATAGTTCCTACTTAGTGTGTTGCTTCCATCTGAGTTTGGTTTTGAGCATCAGGTGTTTTTCTAGCCTCAGATGAAAACTCTGGGGTTTTGAAGCCATTTTCTGCCTGGGGAAAAGAGGTCATTAGCAGAGTCTTGTGTGGGAACTAGCATCCACACAGGGCGGTGGCATTTCACTCATTGTAGTAAAATAAATCATCTTAATCATAGAGCTAGCAGAGAGTGTTGCTTTCTCCCCTCGGATTTCCAGATGACCCAGGTGTAACAGTGGAAGAAATAATCCCTTGAAAGAGCTTGTAGCTCCTTTAGCAGCAGGTTTTAATGCATCATAGGATGGAAATATATAGGAAACATCTGTCAATGTGTTGGCATTTAAAAACAGGGAGAGAAAAAAAACCCCAAACCAGAAAAACAACCAACAAAGAAGCCCCCAAGTAGACAAAATGAAGCCCAACTGAGACAGACCATTCAGAAAGGACATTGCTTTGCTTTTGCTTAGATTTCTCAAGCCATAAACTAGCTTTGTGGTCTCTTTATTTGGTGCCAGCTCCTGAGCACTCAGATGCTGCCTGAAATGTTAGAAATCAATTTACAACAGGGCATATCCAGGAGGCTTTGCAGGAAACCCTGAAAATGCCCCAGTGGGTTTTGAGTACTTTGGTTATTTTCCTAGGTGAGGCAGTTCTCAGTGGAGAGGAGCTGAGCTGGAGCAGTGCTGTGTAAAAAAGGCACAAAGGAGTAGGTAGTAGTTCATGACCAATGTGCCATGCATCTCTGGGGAGCCCAGACACTTGGCAAAAGTTGTCCCCCCCATTTTCAAGGACCCTTGCCCATGTAATGGTGCTGGAATGGGATCACTGGGAAGGAAACCCAGCATCCAAACTGCATAAAATGCTTCCAAGTTTGTGTAGGTGACTGACTTTGTGAATATAGACTGCCTCCCTGTCCTCCTCCCAGCATGCACACCAGTCCCTCTCCCAGAGCCTGGCTTTCTGATGAAAAGTTTTCTTCAACATGAGATGATATCCTATGGAGGTGAGTACAAACCCATTAAGAAGCAGCGGTTAGCAGACCAGAGTACAGCCAGTTACTTTGTCTCAGAGGACGTGCAGAGTAATTTATGAGCTGTAGTATCTATATACCAGCGACTCATCTCTTGGGCAGGGTGGATGCTGCCATCTCTGAAGAAACTTTCCTTTTCCTAAGTTTAGATGCATTATTACTTCTGAATTTTCACCCATGAGCGGGATGCAAGTGACCAGCTTGGCAGGCTGAGAAACAAGACCCTTTGGGAGTCAGCCAAAGAAAGGTACTTTGGTTTCTGTTCAGAAATTAGTGTGGTCTGGACACCACTGGAAAGTTTTCTGCTTGTGTTGTATTTAGGTAGCAATACTCATCACTGTCAACAGAAAAACTGAGGCCTGCCTGATCTTCCCAAAGATTTTTCAAATTGCTCCTTATTGACACTTAGATCTGTAAATCTATGCAGGGACAGATTATATTCAGCACAAGTACAGGAGAGAGGGGAGTAAGAAAGCTGTAAGTGCTACACAGGCACACACAAACAGTGTCTAGGGAACCATCTGTGGGCCACCTGAGCCAGGGGCAGGATATCTTTGCAGCTCCTGGGTGAAGGTGCCTATGTAGCTTGCAGGCTGAACCTGCCTGCTGTCTCCATGGGTCATTGCTCTGCACTGGCCAAAACTAGGCATACCTTACCTGTGAGGTATTCAGCATGACTGGTGGTTATGTTCCATGCTGTGTAAAAATCATAGAATCACGGAATGGTAAGGTTGGAAGGGACCTCAAGGATCATCTAGTTCCAACCCCCTGCCATAGGCAGGGACACCTCCCACTAGTACAGCTCACTCAAGGCCTCCTCCAACCTGGCCTTGAACACCTCCAGGGAGGGAGCAGCCACAACCTCCCTGGGCAACCTGTGCCAGTGTCTCACCACCCTCACTGCAAACAACTTCCTCCTAACATCCAGTCTAAATCTCCCCTCTGCCAGTTCAAACCCATTGCCCCTTGTCCTGTCATTGCAAGACCTTGTTAATAGTCCCTCCCCAGCCTTCCTGTAGGCCCCCTTCAGATATTGGAAGGCCAGGCCTAAGGTCTCCTCAAAACCTTCACTTCTCCAGGCTGCAGAGCCCCAACTCTCTCATCCTGCCCTCAGAGCGGAGCTGCTGCAGCCCTCTGAGCATCTTTGCGGCCTCCTCTGGACCCGCTCCAACAGTTCCATGTCCTTCCTGTGCAGGGGGCTCCAGAACTGCACACAGGACTCCAGCTGGGGTCTGACGAGAGCAGAGTAAAGGAGCAGAATCCCCTCCCTTGCCCTGCTGCCCACACTGCTCTTGCTGCAGCCCAGCACTCCGTTGGCTGTCTGGGCAGCCAAATGTTGGCGTGTCATTTGGCTCTTTCCCAGGCCCTGTCCTGGGGAGATGTTATCTATTTCATTTATTTAGCACTTGTGCTCCTGCATTTATTTTATTTTATTTTATTTTATTTTATTTTATTTTATTTTATTTTATTTTAATGCTGGCAACTTGCAAAGAGTTTAGTGACTTAAAATCAGATTTTCAAGAGTGATCCTTTACTGCCAGAAAAAGAGGTAAATAATCAAGAGTTTCTTGTCTGCTGCTAGAAAATACTTTCCACCCCCCTAGGAAACTGTGCCTACTGGAGACTGTGAGTGATTCTGGAAGCAGCAGGCAGGAAAATCACTTATTTTATTAGCTATATTTTGCAGCCCAGTATGTTTGTACAGTAAAAAAATGTTTTGCATGAAGTCAATGGCTGATGCTGTACTTTTTATCATGGGCTGCTATTTTTTACAGCTGATCTTTTTAAGTGTCAGCACCGAGCATTTGTTGGCGCGATCATTTGCACTTTATGTTGCTGCGCGTGGCGGTATAACTGTTCCGGAGCTTTGTACTGTGACAGGGGTGTTTACAGTTATTTGGGAGAGGTGGAACCACACTTTGAACATTTTTCAGTCTTTGCATGGCCACATTTACGGTGTTCGTAAAATTCTGTGCCATTTTATGGCGTTTGTAAAACAGTGTCGTTGGATGGCACGCGGGAAGCGCTGTGACTTCCATGAAAAATGGACTACACTGGTTTCAGTGGGAGAGTTTTGCAGTGCCACTGAGGGACAAACAAAGCAGATGTGATTGGTGGTACCCAGCAATGGCTTCACCAAGGGCAGATCTTGCCTGGCAAATTTAGTGGCTTTTTATGATGAAGTCACAGCGACAGTGGACAAGGGAAGGGCAACTGATGGCATCTACCTGGACCTGAGTAAGGCATTTGACTCTGTCCCACATGGCAT
>VWZE01014404.1:113169-156905 GCA_013396675.1 Eubucco bourcierii | reverse complement strand
GAGGAGGCCATGAGGATGCTCAGAGGGCTGCAGCAGCTCTGCTATGAGGACAGGCTGAGAGAGTTGGGGCTCTGCAGCCTGGAGAAGAGAAGGCTTCCAGGAGACCTGATAGTAGCCTTCCAGGATCTGAAGGGGGCCTACAGGAAGGCTGGGGAGGGACTATTGACAAGGTCTTGTAATGACAGGACAAGGGGCAATGGGTTTGAACTGGCAGAGGGAAGATTTAGACTGGATGTTAGGAGGAAGTTGTTTGCAGTGAGGGTGGTGAGACACTGGCACAGGTTGCCCAGGGAGGTTGTGGCTGCTCCCTCCGTGGAGGTGTTCAAGGCCAGGTTGGATGAGGCCTTGAGTGAGCTGTGCTAGTGGGAGGTGTCCCTGCCTATGGCAGGGGGTTGCTACCGGATGATCCTTGAGGTCCCTTCCAACCTCACCATTCTGTTTCTATGATTCTATGATTCTGTGACAAGAAAACACACCCAAACTTTCTGAGCATTGCATGATACTCTTCTGAGGACAGCAATTAGAGTGTTTTCTGCCTTTGGCACGCAAGTGATTATTCTTTTTGTGATCAACGGTATTTGCTGCTTGGCATAAGGTGTCTGAGAAGAGAGTGCAGCAGGAAGACCTATGTAGTTCAGAATTTTAATAAAGCAGAACTTCAAGGAAATTGCATATTTATAGTCAGACACATATGTAAAGGAGTAATCATGTTCAAAGGCTGCCAAGTCCCTTCTGTCGATAATGGTAAAATTTAGCTCTTTACAAAGGTCCAGAGAAGCTGCTCTGGGGCTTGTCTCTGCTTAGTATCCTCCACGTTAATTTGTCCCTGCTCGCAGGATGTTAATGCTCCTGTTTGTCAGAATTAAACAGGAGTGTCATTAAATACTGCAGTCATTTTTATTCTTTGCAGCTGTGCAACCTTCAATAACTACGGACAACTCACCTCACCTTCTTGCAGCCTTCACTCTTAACAGTAATTGGATGAAAATCCAGAGAGGGGCTGGAGGTGAGGTTTGTTAGAGCTGCTAATTAGCCGATGCCATCGCATCAGAATTAGAATCCAATTCCTTGGAGGGCTCTAGAGCCTCTTCAGCTCTGAGACACATTCTGAATTCACCCTCAGAAAATAGGGGCAGATGATTAGTGCTGACAACCTTGAGTTCCCTCACTGAAAAGTCTGTCACAGGGTGGTTGGTTTAAGGGCCTCTGCTCAAATTAAAGAGTTTTCTTTAAAAGTGTTGGATTCTTTTTTTTTTTGGGGGGGGGGAGTGGTGGGGTGGGTAAGATTTGGGGTTTTTATATTTTTTATTAACATGATTCCCAGACTAGCTCAACTGAATGTGAAATTTGATGAGGGAAATTTCCTCTCCAGAGCTTCTCATTTTGGAAGGAAGGGAAAAACAACAGCAGCTCTGCTGAAGATGAAATTCAATTAGACTTGAACTAGCATTGATTGTTTTGATTTCATTTGTGTTTATCTTTTAATTAAGCTATCCTCATCTGATTTAATTTTTTAAAAAAAAAAATTTATTTTTTTTAAATATGTGATTTAGGAGCAGCTGTTCTGTGAGCCTGAATGAAAAGTATAGTGCTGTATCCCTTATTTACCATGCTGGATGGTGAAAATTAAGTATTATAACAATGTTTACATTAAGTTGAGGACAGTATTCAGACCATGCTTGAAGCAGGCATTGTTGAGCCATAGTTTTGTGGCCTTATCTCAGTTGCCTGAATTAAGTAGTCTCCCTAAAGAGTCTTTGAGAGATTCAGGCATTCTGGAAGTCCATATGCCCTTGCCCTTTAAGCACATCCATATCAGAAGTGGAAACAGCCAGCATTACTGAGGGCATCTGCCATCACCAGCACTGAGGGTCTGGTCTTTGCCACTGCTTCAATTCCAAGACAAAAAGCCATGGCTGGACCTCAGACTTGCTGATTACAACCTCTGTCCACCAGATTACAACCTCTGCTCCCTCCCTTTAGGTGTTCAGGGCCAGGTTGGACGAGGCCTTGAGTGACCTGTACTAGTGGGAGGTGTCCCTGCCTATGGCAGGGGTTAGAACTAGATGATCTTTGGGGTCCCTTCCAACCTTACCATTCTATGATTCTATGACATTGCTCAAAGCTTTCTCTGCCCAGAAGAAGAATGGGATGCACATCTCTGGTGTAGAGGAAGAAGGCAATCCCTTCTCAAGGCTAGATCAAGGCACAGAAAAAATGCAAAGGCTATGGGACTATCTTGAAAACAAACATCAAAGAACATGATCAGTGTAGGGTAGTCTGCTGGGAGAAGCAGGACTGGAGTTTGTCTCCCTGATCAGCATCCTCCCAATGGAAAATGAAGGCACAAGTTTCTAGTAAATACTTACTCTGGTTGAGAACCAGTTATTGCATAGCACTGCAATGAAACACTTGCTGGGCTCATGCTGTGTGCTGCAACACATCTTGGCTTCCCAGTCAAGAAGGAACTGTTTTTCATAGCTCCATCAGCATTATTGTTCACTGTAATATGAGTACAAATTTAATTTTATTAAAGCAGCATTTCTAAGGTAGCTGAGCTAAACATAGAAAAGACAAGATGCCACCACACCCTGTTGTTTTCCTAAAGACAGCAGCTTTTATTTTGGAGAGCAATAAATTACCCAGAATGATATCAAGCCCTGGAACATTCTGTTAATACTGTTCTACACTTGAGTAACTCCCAGGTACAGGTCTCTGGCTGTAATCTTGTTCAGTGAGTAGGTGTTAGAGGCTTTTTTTTTTTCCCCCTTCCCCTCAACATAAACCCACCTGTGGTTCTGACAAAGATGATGAATGTTTTCCTGTTTCCCTGTTGACAATGACAGGGACTGAACCAGACTCTCACAACCAGCCTCGGCATCCTTCCTGGAGCTGTCCCTAACACCCAGTGACAAAGAGCTGAACAGCAAATTATAAAAAGTATAAATCAAAAGGCAATATTTGACACATAACATCCTGCTTGTTTTGTGACTGGTCACAGGGAATTCATTCTTTTATGTATGGTTTGTGGGTTTCAAGAGTCAGCAAAGGCTCGTGGCACTTGGGGACCATTTCGCAACTGAAAATGGTAAGTGACCTTATGTCCACCTCAGACTTCAGTCAGTCCTCAAAGAGTCTGGCTGAAAAGTGTGTGGACTGTGACTACCTGGGGAGGCAGGTGCTTGTTCAGAATGAGGAGATACTCTGATTTTTTTCTTCTGAAGTGGACTTATGAAGAAGAAAGAAGATAGTCTTGGTTATGGAGGGTTTCAGGTGGATGGAGAGACACCATGGCTGTCTCACTTGACACTGCTCTCACAACCTGACATCACAAGATCCTTGGGCACAGAGGCTGCCATCGAGAAATAACAGCATATCAAGTTGTTTACTTGAGCTGGATGAATGCTGGATGAATTGCAGATGACACCAAGCTGTGTGGCACAGTCACTTGCTAGAGGGCAGGGATCCATCCAGAGGGACCTGGACAGGCTGCAAAGGAGGGCCCAGGCCAACCTCATGACATTCAATAAGGCCAAGTGTAAGGTCCTGCACCTGGGTAGGAACAATCCCAAGCACAACTCCAGGCTGGATGGGGAATGGCTGAGAGTAGCCCTGAGGAACAGGCCCTGGGGGTCTGGGGTGATGAAAAGCTCAACATGAGCCTGCAGTGTGAGTGCAACCCAGACAGCAACTGCGTGCTGGGCTGCAGCAAGAGCAGTGTGGGCAGCAGGGCAAGGGAGGGGATTCTGCCCCTTTGCTCTCCTCAGAGCCCACCTGGAGTCCTGTGTGCAGTTCTGGAGCCCCCAGCACAGGAAGGACATGAAAGTGTTGGAGCGGATTCAGAGGAGGCCACCAAGATGCTCAGAGGGCTGCAGCAGCTCTGCTATGAGGACAGGCTGAGAGAGTTGGGGCTCTGCAGCCTGGAGAAGAGAAGGCTTTGAAGGGATCTTGGACTCCAGAGTAGCCTTCCAATATCTGAAGGGGGCCTATAGGAAGGCTGGGGAGGGACTATTGACAAGGTCTTGCAATGCCAGGACAAGGAGCAATGGGTTTGAACTGGCAGAGGGAAGATTTAGACTGGATGTTAGGAGGAAGTTCTTTACAGTGAGGGTGGTGAGACACTGGCACAGGTTGCCCAGGGAGGTTGTGGCTGCTCCCTCCCTGGAGGTGTTCAAGGTCAGGTTGGATGAGGCCTTGAGTGAGCTGTGCTAGTGCTAGGTACCTATGTGCCTATGGCAGGGGGTTGGAACTGGATGATCCTTGAGGTCCCTTCCAACCTTTCCATTCTATGATTCTATGATTCTACGGTAATGCACAGAGATAATCTGATGCATGCAACACGACAGAGAAGAGCAGCATGAAATGCTGATTATCTGAGCATGCTCTGGTCCTTTGCTGGGTGTGGGCCACAAGTTGTTCACAGCAAGCCAAGAACTGAGCTTATGGGGGAAGCTGTGCTGGGCCATCAGAATAAACATTACTAGGGAGCATTGGCAGCCTACATCCTGTGTAACTGCTGTAATCTGAAGGATGCAGAGCAAACCTGTGCAAACTGATATTTCCCCAAGACTGATACTTTGGCAGTAGTTGGTGACAATGATGGCAAAGAGCACAATTTGGTGGGAAAGGCCACCTCCAGATTTCAAGCTCCTGTTCCAAGTGCTCTTCTCAAAAGTGTACCATCACAGTGTATTATCACCACGAGCAAAGGAGCCCACTTCCCCAGTTTCAGGGACTTAAACTGCTGATATTTAAGACATGAGGCAGACAGATAACACACACAGAGGAAAAAAAGGTTACATTTTGAAAGGGAATATTTGGTAGAATTCTAAGTGTCTGAGACAGGGGAATTGTAAGAAAAAGTCCAGTAAAATGCCATCAATAATAGTTTGTCCAAACATCTGCAATGCAGACAGATTCAGGAGCCTTTGGTGGAGATATGGTTTTCCTTAACTCTAAGGAAAGATAATCCTGGGAATCATGTGGTAGATCCTGAACACCAGAAGCCTCTCTACTTCTCTTCCAGGTAAACAAAGAAGAAAGCCCCTCCTGAGTAGCTCCCTAGAGAAGCAACCATCTCACAGCAGTGAGGGTGCTTTGAGCTGCCTGGTGTCCCTAAAAAGATTATTACCTGTTCCCTTCCTACCTAGGAAATCTTGGCAGCATTGTTTGAGACAGGCCTAAATTCAAAGAAGAGATTAGCCAAGGGAATAAAACTAAAGTAGCAGGAGCATTTGTTTTGTTAATGCACGGTGGAGACAAAGGACAGGAGAGGGAGACTAGTAAGGCTTCAGGGAGTGGAAAATCAGCAACAGGCAAGGCTGATGTTGCTGAGAGCCTTAAACATTTCCTTAGCTTCAGCAGTCACAAACAAAGCAAAGGCTACCATCCTAGAGTCAGGAATGTGCTTCCTGCAGAGAAAGAAAGAAAAGTGTTAAATTGACTTTTCCTGTTATTGAGGAGAAGACAAAATGGCTCTTTTCTGCTATTGGAAACGTTGGAAACCATTAAAAGCTGACAAGGCTTGGGGTCTGTATGGCTGTAAATAGCAGCATCAATATTTAATTGAAGATGATGAAGGACTGGGTGAATTTCTGTCCTATAAGCCTGCCACCAGCTGTGCGGCAATGCTGAGGAACTCAGCCTATGTGAGTAGGAGAGTTTTGTAATGCACAAGAAGAGGCAGCTGCTCTGAATTCCTGGCACGTGGTTGCTGGCTAGTACTCTTTAATTCTTTAACAGGTGTTAAAGATTGTTCAGGTGGCCAACAGATATTGCTTGATATGCTGGTCTCGGAAAGGGTCGAAGCAGCACTGCAAGCTGCACAGTGGACATCCCCTCCTTGAAATGCCTATGAAAGCAGCTATGGGAACAGTGAATGATTTACTCCTTTGAGACACAGATCTATACTTTTTCCTTTGAGCTGATTAAAAAGAAAAAAAATCTGTTTGGGCTTTCTTTTAAAGCATTTAATCTAAAGCCACCTCATGTCTTTGACACTGGGTTCACTTTTGATCAACGCTGGAGTCCTTTCAAAAGCACTAGCTCTGAAGTATTAGAATGAAAGGCATTTTCCCTGCCCACCCTCTCCATTCAGCTGGGCTTCAGGAGGTCAGATGGTGAGGTTTTATTGCTAGCCACTTGAAAATAATCTGTGCAGATATCTTTTGGTAGATACTGTAAATGATGGATTTCAGCAAAACCAAGAATATGTCATGGAAGTGGGGTAAAACCTGGATAAGGAACAGAGCAGGGTTGCATGACACAAGCAAGGAAGAAGTGCTACAAGAGGCCTTCTTGGAAGAACCAAGCTCTCCTGGTTGGATAAAAGCTCACCTGAAGTATTTTAATGACCATTGTATTTTGAATTAAGCTGCTATTTACACTCAGCCTTTTTGGCTAATCTCCCTTGAGATGTGCAGATGTGGGCTTACTAGGGCTCTGAGGGTAGCTTTCTCTCAAAACCCCAAAATACACCAAGCTATCAAGGGGCAGAAAGAGAGCAGAACAGGAAAAACAGAGCAGACACTTAGGTGAAACCTGTAGTCCAGGCTAAGGGGAGAGGTAAGGTAACAGAGGAAGGACACTTTGCAGTCACTTAGCAAAGTCAGGTCAGGGCACAGAGTGAGAAAAGGCTGGAGAGCTTGGTCAACATGCAAGAACCAGAAGTTTGGCTGCTTTAAATCAATGTTTTTTTTTTTTTTTGTGATCCAAAGTCTATGTGTACCTATCAGGAATTGCAGAGCAGGCAGCACTCTCTCTGCACATCCTCTTTCTGCCTGTGATCAGAGCATGTGCTAATCACAGGGAAAAAACCCACCAACAAACCTTTACAAGTAAACAACTCCCTGCAAACCCCAGCTCCCTTTTCTTGCCACAAACCCCAACCCTCTTTCCTTGCCACAAACCCCAGCCCTCTTTCCTTGCCACAAACCCCAGCCCTCTTTCCTTGCCACCCTGACAAAACAACAGCAACAACAGCAAAAATCCTTTCCAGTGGCCCCACGGCTCTCTTACTGTGTTACAGTTAAAAACCACTCAATCTGGAAACTCTAAGAGTAAAAATATAGTCCCAACATGAGCTTTTGATCAGAAGAGCAATCACTGCACACATGTCTTCTTGCTCTGCCTACTGGTGTACATTTTAGTGTGATATGCAGCAAGTTTTCCATATTAAATCATCCCATCCAAACAAGAATCAGGTAGCTTCACCATCCATTTTTATATGGGGTCCTTTCAAAGCCCAGCTTTCCTCTGCTACAGTCAGACCCTCTTCCCCTTAAGCAGCGCAGCCCCCCCCCCTCCCCCCCTCTGGTAGCTGATGCATGGGCAAAGCTGCTCTTAACTCTGCCAAATTGCCACACATCCCATCCCCTTCTTTCTGATGTATATTTGCAACCCTCTTTGGACTTTGTTCCAGTCTCCACCCTCTTGATTGGTGCTAATTTACGTTGGTTCTCGGACCTTGGTCGTCCATCTAATTGTTTTTAATCCAATTGAGAATTTTGCCCTCAATACCTATGTCCCAGAGGGATTTACAAGGGAAGATTAAGGACACTAGATAGCTAGGGGAGCTAAAGAACAACACAGGGTAGTCTGAGGGCTCAGAGGTGTCTGCAGTGTGTAAACATCATCCTCAGGATTGTGCCTTCCCCCTGCCAAAGAGGACTAATTTCCCTGAAATTGATGGCCTGGTTCTCTGAGAAAAGTCAAAGTGAAAATGGAAATCAGGGCCATAAGCTGGGGGAAGGAATTGTTCAGGTTGCAAGATGTTTTATGGTGGTTTAAAGGATGAAACTGTCACACAGAAAATGTAAGTGGAGTGTCAGGGAGAGCTGTGAGACTGCAGAGAGGTCTGACTGTAAGCACCATCATTTGAGTAACTTGAAATCAGGTAAGGCAAAGCTCCCAATATGTACCATAAATAATATCTCTTCAAGGACTAGGACAAGATGGGGCTCTCCTGTCTCTCGTTTCTGAGGTGCTATTAGGCTAACTTATCCAGCAGACTGTGGCAACAGCCTTCCAGCATGTGCATCGACAGGGAGCATGCAGCTCTGTGCTGTCACTTCTCATTGCCACTACCTTGGAGAAGTGATTCAGAACTGCTGAGGGAACAAAATGTTATTATGACTGAGTTTGAGCCTAAGCTCTCTGCTAGACCCTTTGGGTAGAGATAAGAGCCACACATTTTTGTTTGAGAAGTGAGATGAATCTGCTGAGAGATGGTCAGGGTATTTCTGTTTGGGACACCCTGTAGTACAGATGCTGGGAGATTTGATGGATTGATTCACTCCAAGCAGCACAGCTGGAGCCTGTGAGAACAGCAGTGAGAAATCTGATTCCATTTTTTTCCCTAGCCACATGCTTAGGGAATACCACAGACTGTTACTCTGGAGTCAGGATGAAATTTCTACTGCATTTCTATATGCAGGTCTTACTAGTGTGTGGTCAGCTTCCTCAGCTGACTTCTAGGAACCCTTTGGCAAGTCTAAGACACATTTATGCCCCAAACAATTCCATATGTCTGAAAGACTGTGGAGTTTAGGGAGTCTCAAGAGTCGTGTACCCAGCTTGGCATTTTCTGGAAACACCAAAATATGAAACAATGCAAAACCACTTTCAATGCCTGACCACTTCTTCAGTAAAGAATTTTTTTCTTAATATCCATTCTAAATCTCTGCTAGTGCAACTAGAAGCCATTTCCTCTGATCACTTGACACTAGGGAGAAGAGACTGACCCTGCCTAACTACATCCTCCTTTCAGAGAGTTGTGCAGAGCAATCAAGGTCTGTCCTCAGCCTTCTCTTCTCCAGACTAAACAGTTCCTTCAGCTGCTCCTCGTAGGACCTTTCTCCAGACCCTTCACCAGCTTCACTGCCCTTCTCTAGACATGCTCCAGCACCTCAGTGTCTTTCTTGTAGCAAAGGGCCCAAAACTGAACACAGTATTTGAAGTGAAGCCTCAGCAGTGCTTGGGTACAGAGGCACGATCAGTGCTCTGCTCCTGCTGGCCGTGCTCTTTCTGATACAGCCTCGGATGCTGTTGGCCTTCTCGGCCACCTGAGCACAGTGCTGGGTCATGTTCAGTTGCCCATTGACTAGCATCCCCGGGTCCCTTTCTGCTGGTCAGCTTTGCAGCCACTCTGTCCCAAGATTGCAGCATTGCATGGGGTTGTGGTTGGTGTGACCCAGGTGCAGGACTCAGCACTTGGCTTTGTTAAAGCTCTTACAACTGACCTTGGCCCATTGATCCAGCCTGTCCAGATCCTTTTGCAGGGCCTTCCTACCTTTGAACAGAACAACACTCCCATGCAATTTGTTGTTGTCTGCAAACTTACTGAGGGAGCACTTAATTGAGCACACCACATCACTGATAAGGGTATTAAAGACAGCTAGCCCTGAAACTGAGCCCCGGGGAACACAAAGAAAATGGTCCTGAAGAAACTGGAGGGATATTCCCACAGGTGCTGGCATGTAGACCTGGTCTACTTGTGCATTGTCGTAGTTTGAGGGGTCCCAGGTTCCCCTAAGAAAACCACAGAGACCAAGACCCATCCCAGGGGATGGATCTAAGCATCCCAAGATGTTGTAATATTGTTATTCCATTCCATTTTCTGGTATCACAGCTTATAAGGCAGTGTTAGGTGGGTATGGCTCTCCATGCCTCCCTGCCCCTTCTGCCTTCCTTTCTCCGGGCAGAGTGCACGTTTCTCCTTCTCTCATGGCTTGCATGGAGCAGATGGCTACTAGCCAGCAGGGAACTTTGAGCCACCTCATGTGGCCTGTTGAGGTCTTGTAGGCATAAGATGGGGAGGGGAGCAGTTGTGGCCTGCTCTCAGGCCTGCCGAGGGTGGAATGGGTGGAGGCTGCTAGATTGATTTAGTCTGATTGACTTGGCTTAGCTTGCAGATGTATCAACTGTACCCAACTGCCTTTTGCACATAGGCACATAGGCACTAGTAAATAGAATCTCTCTTTAAGCTTCCAATCAGTGTGCACTATCTTCATCCTTACTCTCTAAAAGGAGTAAGAGTCACTCCTGTCCTCCAGTCCTGGGCAGCTCGTGGCCTCAAACTATGACAGTCGTGCACCCTCAGCTTTAGATGTCTGCAGTCTCAGTAACTCTATTCAAGCTAATCACCATATTGGGGCAATTCTCCCCCCTGGAAACTGCTTTAATGCATTGACTACAAACCTTAATGTGACCACTTTTTCTTCTTTAAAGTGAGGCCAGGGTGCTTTAATTCAGGTGTGTGTAGCTGCAGTGCAGTCACCTGAAGTTGCATGAAGTAAATATCGTTGCTAACTCCTGTTGATTTTAAATAGTCAAATGTTTGAACCCCTTTGTTGTGGCTGAAGTTTAGTCCTTTATCTGACTGAACTGTCCTTTATATGACAAAAAGATGACAGGGGTGAAGAGGATGTAAAGTTCCAAGCAGGTGTGGGAAAAATGCCTTGTATAAGGAGGAAGGACATTGAGTAGCTGACTTGTGCTGAATAGTTGTGGCCTGGAGGAATGAAATAAGGCAGGATTTGTCTTTTCTGCTGCAACAATCAGCTACACCTTAGCTTACAGATCTCCCAAACCTGAAGCACACAGAAAGCTGGTACAGGCTAGGCAACAAGAAAACTTTTAACTCACTGTGCTTTGCTATGTAACTAACAATTACTGGCCAGAAGAAGGCTGAAGACCTCGCAGCTGCAGCCTGGCCAAGGAGATTTCGTAAGTAAGCAACCTATTCATAGTCATTAACCTATCAGCACTCCCATGTGCCCAGAAGAGGCTGCCCATCAAGACTTTGGGTCAAGATGTGCTTAGTTTTTAGAATCTGTCACAAATGGCCACCCTTACAAATGACATATCCAGGAGGGAGGCCACGTTTTAATGGTTTTGCTCAGTAGCTGGCCCCGTCGGTGTGCAATATGTGCTGTGGCTGCACGACAGAAGGTGGTGTAACCCTTTCAACAGCGCTTTCCAAGAGGGCCTCCTGTGAAAGTCAGTGCAGACATTAGTGGTAGCAGGATTTGATCCTGAATAAGCAGGGGAATAAAAAAAAACAAGAAACGTATTTTGGAAGGAGATGAATAATATGTAAATATTAAGGCATACAGACATTTTATAAGTGGGCAGGCCAATCTCATTATTGATCTACAATTAAACTGAGCTGTGGGGTCATAGCACCCTATTATGTCTAGTAGATTAAATTCAGGCTGTCTCTTTTTGTTATTGTTTCTGATGGAGTTTTTGAGCTTTCTTAATTCAGGTCAAAAAATGAGAGGCTTCCTCATAAGCATTTTAATTAACAAGCTGAAGGATTCTCTTGCCTCCAGAGACTCACGATACCAATCCAGAGCTTAGCACTGCTACCCTTCTAAGACTGTCATATTTCAACTCGAATTGTGTTTGCGCTCCTTTATTCAAGTCAAAATCATAGACAGCAAATTAAACCCACCGCTTTCCTTCACTGACTACTTGTGGGGGAAAAAGTATCTTGAAAGTTTAATTTTTGACCTAAACATGTGCTTTGCACTCCCTAGCACATGAGGACCCGAGTGTATGGGGTAAGAGACCTACATCTGCGGAGGAAACTCCTTTTGGCTAGTCCCTGGGGCTGCGTGTATTTCATCACAGGCGCCTTGCCTGCCGCAAGCCACCAGCCCGCTCAGGTCATCCAGCATTGTCTCAGGGCTGAGTAAAACCCCAGTCCTTTTGCAGAGGTGCTCGTTGTGCTGTTCCACCAAGGAGAAGCTCTCAGCTGAGCAGCTGGGTTTTTACAGAGTATGCAGCTCCTCAGGCAGATGGGGAGCCCCTTCCTGGTCCTGGTGGCTGTTGCCCATGTTGGCTAGGCTGTCACTGCGGCGACTCATGGTGCCACTCCTGTAGCAAGTCGACCTTGCCCCACAGTTCATCTGTCCTCCCGGCAAGCTTGTTTGAGCGGAGGAATGGCACATCACCAAAACGGTCATGGGTGAGAAAAGCATGTCCCCAAAGTCCCCCACTCCCCCCTCTATGTGAAGCTGGCACAGATACTGCTCCTTTCCAATTTGCAGGGTAGCGGAGTGCCATAAATGGGGAGGACATTGAGAAGCCAGCATGGTTTTGGGAAGGGCATCAGCTCCAAGTGGTGAGGGTTGAAGGAGAGTGTGCTGGGCAGCCAGGCAGTTGTCAGCTGCCCTTGCAGTGGTGAGTGGTATCCCATGGCAGGGATGGTAGCAGACAGCTTCCTTGGCATCAAGCTAGGAGCCTTTCAAGAATAAAAATGCAGTCTCAGGTGAATTTGATACAGACTTTTAGTTAGATACAATTTACCATCAGCCTTATTTTATCCCCTGGTGGTCAGTAATTAAGAAGAAAAATTTAGAGGGATAAACTCAGTGATGTGTTGTCACCCAGGGACCAGGGCCAAATACCCTTTTTTTTTTTCTAGCCATGGAAAATCTCCTGACAGGGAAAGAGCCTGTGTGCCAGCCTGGATAATATTAACTGTCCTGGACTTGGCAAGGACATGGATCAAGGGTAAAAAGGGTTGGTTAACCTATCAAGGCTGGATGTTGTAAAAAGATACTGCCTGTAAATCAACACAGCTCTGTGGCTGCAGATGTCATATTTCTTCTCATTCAGGAAACTTCTTATGGTAAAGGTATTTTGAATCAGATTTTGATTTACAGGGGAGTGATTTAGAAATAAATCAGAGAATAATCATCCTGCAAGAGACTCCTCACAGCGTATTTACAAAGCAGTTTTAGTTTAATGAAGAAATGTGTTATATAGCCAGATTTGCAGGGACTTCTCTTTGCCATTATGCCATGTTTTGTCACTTTTACTTCTCTTCCTCTGAGATAGTCTCCCGTGAAGAGGTGACCTTGTGAAGGATAGCACTCTTTCCCTCATTGCCTTTTTACACAGCCTTCAATACTCACTGGGGTATCTGACTTGGGAGCAGGAATGAAGTCAACTTCTGTCAGATGCTGAAGTCCGCCAAAGTTGCCAAATTTTTCGTGTTTCCTCCATTTTGCTCGCTGGTTCTGGAACCAGATCTGGACATAGGTAAGAAACAAAAGGCAGAGAACTGAACAGGAGATGGAGGGAAGACTTCTCATTTCCAACTACTTTTCCTGTTCTCTGAGTGAACATGGGAAAAAGTTGACCTCTGGCTCAGCAGAACCAGGGCCTGAACCTAAAGGGAAATAATGCGTCTGATAAAGTACTTTTCACATTTTACGTAGCATGTGGGGCGTCTGGGCTGTCAGCACAGCCTCTTTTCCTTCACATCTTACAGAAGAGCCAGAATTTCCCTGTTCAAGAAAAGGCACTGTCCCAGCATGTAGCAGATCTTCCAGGGCTCTCCTGGGAAAATGGATCCTTTCACAGTCAAAGCTTTGCATCAGTCAAGGCATTTCATTTTCCCTAGAAGGTGCAATTTGTTGCATGACAGAGCTCTTTCACCCTGTTCCCAAGGAAATAGACTGGGAAAAGACCCACTTAGATGTTTTGCTGGGCTGCAGTAAAAATGCATTACCAGTGAAGATGTAGTAACAGGCTTCTTCCTATCTTTAGCCGGTAACATTTTGAAATTCACATAAAGAACCTAAGCAAAAGACCCAAGGGGATGAAATCTTCTAAATCACTCAGAAGTCTGAGTATGTTTTCTGCCATCTTCTTTTGCACTAGAAAACAGACAGCTAATTTTCTCAGTGGAGTTTCTTTCATCTGTCAGCTGATTTGACCAGTTTGGCTTCTGGCTAAAGCACACAGATATTTATTGTGCAGCCACAGTAGTGCATCTTGCTGGATTGCTGTGAAAAGTCAAATCCCCTTTCCATTGTAGATTTCAGCTGGCTTAGGAACTTGCTGTTTGAATGTCAGTAAGTGGTTCATATGAACAAAATCCATTAGTGATCAAAACCAAATAGTACTGGATGTATATATGTACGTATTTTAAACCAAATAATGAGTAGTTCAGTTGTTTCTGCATCTCTTGCCCAGGAAGTAATGGGAATATCAGAAGCCTTCTGCTGCATTGCTGATAGTTAGAAGGATCCATGGTTAATGAAAGGGTAGTTCTGTTTTTCTGGGTTTGCATGTATTTGAGAACTGATTTGACTGTATAAACTGCTTCATCCCCTTTCTGCCATGCAGCAATTATATAGTGAAATGGTACTGTAAAAATGAGTCCTCTTCAACACTGACAAAGTGACTGAGGGCAGAGGGGAGACTGATGCCAAAATTCAACTTTTGAAGTATTCCTTCGAAGGTCTGCACATTGGATAAAGTCCTCACTAAATGGATGTTTTATTTATATGTTATAAAGGCAAAGCTGTGATTACAGATTGAACTTCTCTTTCTGCCCCACCCCTTCCCCCTCTCCCCACTCTCTATCACCCTTACCCCTTAAAATTCCCATCCTGAATTTCTTAATCAGGATTTAAACCTGTTCCTCCACGCTCTACCTACCGCAGATATCGAGTTAGTGATACTGTTTATTCTTGAATGCTGCTAACCTTCCTTTTTGCAGTGTTCCTGAGCTATGGCACTCAGATAGAGCACAGCATTCCCATATGTGTTCATGAAAGCCACACCAGTGTTAAAGTCATGGAGGGACAAGAGCTTCCTGCTTGAGATTTCACAAAGGGCTCTTTTCACTTGCTTCACACAAGGATTTCACTTGCTCTTTCAGTGCTCAGCAGATTCTCCAAGCAGGCAAGGACTAAATCAGAGTGCAGAGGGAGAGTGGCTTGGCCTATGTTGTAGGAACGGCTTCCATCTGTTCTCTGTAAGACTGTCCCTTTGTTCTCTTGTAGACACATGAGCAGTGATCCAGAGAGCATGTTCTACTAAAGAATCAGCCTTTTCATTACTTTTCCATACTACTGATGAGGTAGTTGGAATTCACAATTGTATCACTAAACGATTCCTACGAGAGCCCACCTTTGAAATATCCTCATTTGGAATTGGACACCTGTTGCAGAACCAGATTTTCTGTCTGTTACCACTGGCACTTAATCTGCTCTGTTTTCTTAATCCAAGCAGGGTGTAGGACTGAGGCCAGGTCCTTACAGTGCCGTGCTGTCAAGGTTATAGAGCCATAGAACCACAGTGTGTTGGTTTGAGGTTGAGACAAGACACTATCTTGGAGAGTCTTGGTCTCTCTAGCTTCTGGTTTGGTTTGGACCTCTCTGCTAACCTATCGAACCACTTTCCTCTAACCCCACCCCCAGCCAATCCCCCAAACTCACCTTACGTGTAAGCCAAACCCTGGGGTAAGGTACAGACAGGGGTGGGGAGAAGGTGGAAGGGTGGTTGGGAGCCCCTCCTGGGGTCTCTGATTTCTGGGAGGGCTGTTGTGTTTCTGTATTACCTTTAACTTGTGTATGTCTGTAACTATTCCTGTCTATTGTGTATATCTCTGCTTGTACACTGTGCTGAGCTGTAAATAGAGCTTCAGTCCTTAACTTCCAGCTGGCTGAGTCTAGTCTGGGGGATTTTACAAAGCGTGGTGGAGGGGCAGGGAACTCCCAAACCATCACACACAGACTGGTTTTGGGTTGGAAGGGATCTTTTAAAGATGATCTAGCCCAACCTCCCTGCAGCGAGCAGGAACAGCTTCACTAGATTAGGTTGCTCAAAATGCTGACCAACCCGACTCTGCACGCTTCCAATGATGGAACATTCACCATTTCTCTGGGTAACCTGTCCCAGTCTCTTGCCATCCTTATTGTAAATAATTACTTCCTTATACCTGGTCTAAATCTAACCTCTTTCAGTTTAAAACCATCATCAGTAATCTCATCATAAAAGATGAGTTTGGCCATATCTGTATTCCATAAACCAGTGTTGATTAGCCTTAAATATATTACCCTTTTAAAAATTCTTCATTAACAGAGACTTGAATTGGCTTTATCAGTGCTTTGCCAAAAATCAATGTTAGGCTGACAGCCAGTCATTATGTGATTGTCCTCTTTACCCTTTGAGTACTGACACAACATTAGATTTCTGCAAGGTCCCTGGAATGCCTCATGTGTGCCAAGACCAATTAAATGACAGTGTTGATGGCCTAAAGTGCTTCTAAAGCAGCTTTTTAAGAACTACTGGAGGTAAGTCACCTAGATGTTTGGGTTTAAAAATATCTGCCCATAGCTTCTGCTGTTCACCATTGTCTTTATGGAAAAGTGTTTCATCATCATGACTACGTAATTCTGCCACCTTACCTGATGTATTTCCAAGGATAGAGCAGAAATTATGGATTAACATCTTTGCCATCTCTGGATTATTCTTGACAGTCTCACTGGTTTTGTAAAGTAACACTTTTTTGTTTGTTTTTATTCCTAATATTGAGTGTCTGATGATCTTTAATTCTTGTGGCCAGTGCTTTGGCCTGTATCCTTCTTCCTTGCTTGTTATTTTCTATATAATTTCTTGTTTCTAATGTTGAACCATTCAGCATTCTTCATAAGTTGTTAAATGCAGGCATGCACACATGCAGGGCTATGTTTCCAGCTATCCACTTGAACTGTTCAATGGCAATCATACTTCTGTTTCTCGACTGGATGATACAAGCTTTATCAGCATTATAGAATCATGGAATGGTAAGGTTGGAAGGGACCTCAAGGATCATCTAGTTCCAACCCTCTGCCATAGGCAGGGACACCTCCCACTAGCACAGCTCACTCAAGACCTCGTCCAACCTGGCCTTGAACACATCCAGGGAGGGAGCAGCCACAACCTCCCTGGGCAACCTGTGCCAGTGTCTCACCACCCTCACTGCAAACAACTTCCTCCTAACATCCAGTCTAAATCTCCCCTCTACCAGTTCAAACCCATTGCCCCTTGTCCTGGCATTGCAAGACCTTGTCAATAGTCCCTCCCCAGCCTTCCTGTAGGCCCCCTTCAGATCCTGGAAGGCTACTCTAAGGTCTCCTGGAAGCCTTCTCTTCTCCAGGCTGCAGAGCCCCAACTCTCTCAGCCTGTCCTCACAGCAGAGCTGCTGCAGCCCTCTGAGCATCTTTGCGGCCTCCTCTGGACCCACTCCAACAGTTCCATGTCCTTCCTGTGCTGGGGGCTCCAGAACTGCACACAGGACTCCAACTGGGCTCTGAGGAGAGCAGAAGGAGCGCAATCCCCTCCCTTGCCCTGCTGCCCACACTGCTCTTGCTGCAGCCCAGCACACAGTTGCTGTCTGGGCTGCACTCACACTGCAGCCTCATGTTGAGCTTTTTATCACCCCAGACCCCAAGGGCCTTTTCCTCAGGGCTTCTCTCAGCCATTCCCCACCCAGCCTGGAGTTGTGCTTGGCATTGTGCCTACCCAGGTGCAGGACCTCACACTTGGCCTTGTTGAATGTCATGAGTTTGGCCTAGGCCCAGCTCTGCAGCCTGTCCAGGTCCCTCTGGATGGATCCCTGCCTTCTAGAAAGTCAACTGTACCACACAGCTTGGTGCCATCTGCAAACTTGCTGAGACAAAATGTTATGAAATGTTTCATTTGGTTACCAAATAGTCTCTCAGTTCTTCTTTTCTCCCAGTTAAATTATCTCTCTGATTTACACAGATTTTAGCTCTGTCAAAGCTACTGTTTGAAAACATCAAAAGCATATACAAATTCTCTCCACTCAATTTTATCTATATGTGGCAAATGCAACCAACCAAAATGATAACAACTTGTAACTAAGTTGCTGTTCATTTTCAATTCTGTGGCTGGTTTTGTCTTTACTAGCCAAGATGAGGCCCAATGCAGAATTTCCTGTCATGTGCTAGATTGTCTGAACTGGGAATGTGTCATCTGCAATTCATACACAAGGGGATTTTTAATTTCCTTTGTGTACATCTCAGGTTTATAATTCCCGTGCTAACTCTTTTCTATTTTTTCCCCTTACAGATAATAAATAACTTTTTAAGCAGAAGATTGTCCTGATCTTTCATGTGATTTGCTGTTCTGTTGGGAACACTGACTGGTAGCCCAGCTTGTGCTTTATACCACTGGAAATGCGTGGAGGGCACACTGGTATCGCTAACGGGCACATTGCAGCTATGTTGTTCCAATTCTCCCTGTCACCTAACTGTGAAGCAGTATCACCATGGTTAGTTGACAATGCCAGCCATGCCATGGTCAGTAAAATGCTCTGTGTTTAACTTTGATTTTTTAGAGTGGGATATGTACATAGAAGTACAGCGGTGACTCTAGCATTATGGCAGGTGCGGAAACTGCCTCATGCAAAAGTCATCACAAGAGCGGCTGGTAAACGACACCAAATTCCAGTGCACAGCGGTATGCATATTTTAATGTATCCCATTTCATATGCAGTAAACATTTGTGGTCAGTTTTGAGCTCTGTCAGGAAGACTACAGGACAGATGGGGGGAGTTGGATTCGTGTCCCTGCACTGAAATTGCCACCAGGGCGTTTACAGACTGTAGTATCAAAACACAGAATGGTAAGAAAGCATTTTGATCCAGGCAGTTGTTTCTTTTTTTTTTTTTTTTTTANGGAGATGCTGTAGAAAATGGATGTGGATGACAATCTGTCCTGAATGTACATTAGTCTATAAAAGGTTGATAGATGATTAATAAATACTTCCAGAAATGACCTCTCTGCTGCTACACAGTCCAACAAGTTGCTCGTAATCATCTGAAACTCCTATTTGATGTGCATTTAGTACTTTTAGAGCTCTTGTTAACCCCTGGATTAATCCAATTTGGTTAGTCCCAGCTGAGTGAAAAAATATTTTTTCCCCTGTGTGTAAAAGGAGAGCAGTGATACTGGTCTCCTCTGTAAGGTAACGGTGAGGTCACGTATTTCATTAATGTTATCACCCAGGCATAAACTATTAAGAATGTACTCTGAATAAAGAATTGGTGTAGTGAATATAGCCTTTTGGAGACATAATGTACCTGAACTCTGGCTTCTGGGAGGTTTATCTTTGCTGCCAGTTGATTGCGAATGTGGACATCAGGGTAGTGAGTCACTTGGAAAATCTTCTCCAGTTCCTGGAGCTGCTCAGCTGTGAATGTCGTCCGAATTCTCCGTTTCCCTTTCCTCTCAACTGTGCAAACAAGGAGAGGTGTATCACATTTTGTAGGAAAAAGCCACAGGGCCACAAGAAGCTTTGTAGCGATTTCTGTAAATTGCTATGCAGCTGGGATGGCACCTCCAACACCTTCTTGGGATCTACTTACCACAGGTGACCCTCTCCTCATGCAGCAGTGAATGCAAACAAACTCTTATCACTCAAGGAGTGAGTCAAAGGTGCCTATCTGCAGTGCTAATTCTATGGATCCACTGGATGTCAACAGCTACAAAACCCTGTGAGTTTTTACTACACTACTCATGAGATTTGTTTGTCTTCAAAGTCCTTTAGTGTTGGACCAATCTTTGACCACTTTTTGCTCCTGGCACATGCACACATCTGTTGCTAATTTATAACCCCATATTAACTGTTGTGATGAAACCCTTGATGTAAATAAAATGAAAGAGCAGATACTCCATTTTGTCTTGGTGCTGCTCTCATCCTTGTGGTGAATCATCTTTCTTCCAGCACATAAATTTTCCATGCCCATCTTTTTCTGCCATAGTGTTCTTACTAAGCATCCTCGGGCTCTGAGATATGATTGTGCTCCATTGGCACTCTATTGATATTGATAAATTTTCTCCTCTTGTATCTCAGCAAGACCAAAGAGTACCCAAAATCATAGAATCATAGAATGGTAAGGTTGGAAGGGACCTCAAAGTTCATTTAGTTCCAACCTGCTGCCATAGGCAGGGACACCTCCCACTAGTGGTTCAACAAACACGGAAGAAACTACAGTCTACACTCAGCATGTCAAGAGTGGAGCAAAAGATCTAAGTTCAAACTGTGACCACCTCCTTGCTCTTGTGGTCCCAACTGCACATAAATATGTTGGATGCTGCCAGATTCTTTTCCTGCCCAGTTTTATATGCCTGGACAGTCTACTTACCTCCTAGAAATCAGAATGCTTTCAGGAGAAAGAGAACAAACCTGCTTACCTCCTGGAAGGTTTCTGAAGTAGCAAAAACCCCAATGTACTTTGAAACAAAAAAGTACTAGATAAATGATCTGCAACATAATTTCATGACTATGCAAAGCAAGAAAGAAACTTTCTACAGTGTAAAATGTAAGATGCCACACCAAATAATAATAGTAAGAATAGGTTTAGTATTTCATTGGAATATGGAAAAATTTAGTTTATACTAGATTTAGTCCAGTATAAACTCTTCTGTCTCATACATTAACCAGACTCTGCAGAATTAAGATCACTGAACAGGACTATGATGAGACTGAAGTGAAAGCCAATGACCAGCTGGAGCAGACCTCGTCATGGAGGGCACCATACAAACAGCAATGATTAGTTCTTCCCCATAAACACGTATGGTGAAAGCTATCATCTCCTCTTTGTATTAGTGAATCAAAGCTGAGGCAAGAGTTTTGGTGTCCAAACAAAAGGCCACTACTTGAACTAGAAAGGAATAGTTTATATTACTAGATGCAGAACTTCTCCATATAGGGTATGTTGTTCTTACACACCAGAGACAGAGACCATGATGTGGATATCAATCCTTGGCTATCAGCATAACAGGTTGTAGGCACTGGTAGGACACTTGGTACTGAGTTCATTGGATTAATCAGCCTAGATAAACTCAAGAAATCAACTGCTACAAGCAGTGCAATACCATCTCTGCAGGGTCAAGGAGAGGCAAAGACTACCCTACAAAGACTATAAAATAGAGAATAGAGAATGGGAAGACAAAGGCTGTGCACAGCTGGTCTAAGTCTGAGAAGAAACTTCTAGTCCTGCTGGGCCATCTTACAATAACTTTAAGCTGGATATATCGCCTTCAGCAGCACAGTATTTTAAACTGTGGTGGAGATGGAATGGGGAATTGATGGGAAAAAGAACTCCCTATCAGTCCACTCATATATCCTCCACGTTTTTCCTTCTTGAAAGGTGAACTGCTCTACAGACCAGACTTATGTAAGGGGAGAGTCTACACAGTGCTCAGAAGCAACAGTTCTACTGAAACCAGATTTTTCAAAGCTGAAACTCGTCAGATTAAAAAAAAAAAAAAATACAATCACAAGAGGCCTGCTATGGGCCAGTAGAGACTGAAGGACAGGTTTTGATTTCAACTGGAAATGAAATTGAAATTGCTAGTGAAATAGACTTCTGTGAACTAATCAAGGTTTTTATCAGCAGAAAATCTAAAAAAGTGTATTTTTTTTTCTATAAGTAATCAGTCATTCTGGTTTTGTTTCTTTTAATTTTTTTTTTTTTAGTATATAAAATAATTTTAACCCCCCCTATAAATAGCATCAGAACATCTGAGACTTTGTGTTAACATTTTCCCTTGCAAGATGAAACTTTCTCTGACTGTAGCTTTGATACTTCCCTTTGCCTTGGGACCTTAGCTTAGAGATCCCATAGCAGACAACAGCATTCAGAATTACAGTCTAATAAAGAATGTGGGTGGAAGCTATAAGACTAGAAAGTGTTGGAAGTGTAACATTGGCTTTACAAACGTGGCTCTAGTGTCTCTGGGGAAATAAGAGCCTGTCTGAGTTTCCTGAAATTTTTTCTATGTAAAAACTGGGGATATTCAAGTGTGCTTTTATACTTTGTGAAAGTCATTTGCAGGTTAGCTGGCTGCTGAAACCAAGCCTGAAAATACCAGGCAGTTAAATATGTCAGCATTTGCAGATGCTTAGAGATACAGCTGTCTGTACACTGCCTTACTGTTGACATTGGAAGGGCCAGATTCAACACGCTGATAAAGCAATACAGCTCATTTAAATTCAGTAGCAGGCACCATTTGGCCTCTGCAGATGTGGATTTGTTACTAGGCTAGACTTGGACCAAATTCAAACATTTGATTTTTGCAGAAATACAGATTGTTTTTGAAGGTGTGCAGTGAAGGGTTGAGACCAATGGGTGCAAACTGCAGCAAGGAAAATTCTAACTACATAATAGGAAAAATTGTTTTTACCATGAAGGTACTTTGCCTGAAGAGACTAAGAAGCGTCTCCTTGAAGACACTCTAGGCTTGACTGGACAAAGGTCTGAGCAACCTGATTGAAGCTGTCCCTGCTTAGGAGCTGGAGTTGGATGAGAATGTCTCCCAGAGGTCCCTCTCATCTTACTTTGTTATATCTCTAACCTCTGTACATCCAGAAGTGCTTCCATCATTCTTTTACTGAAGAGTAAAGGAACTTAAGGTTTTTATACTAAACTCAGCTCAAGGAATCTGATTAGCAATTTCTTATTTACACAATTTTAGCTTAGCATATTATGGCTTATTTTCACTATTCAGTATAAGGCAGTTACAAGATATTAGAAGTATGAGCAAATCCAGAGAAGGGCAACGAGGCTGGTGAGAGGTCTCTAGCACAAGCCCTATGAGGAGAGGCTGAGGGAAGCTGGGATTGTTTAGCCTGCAGAAGAAGAGGCTCAGGGGGACCTTATGGTCTTGAGGTCTGTGGTGATGGGTTGGACTTGATGAGCTTTGAGGTCTCTTCCAACCCTGGTGATACTGTGATACTGTGTGTGTGAAATCAATACCAAAGACTACTGCTTGTACCCAAGTTTGCTAAGTGAGAGATGTGCAGCTACAACAAAGCCAGACTTGAGCATTCAGGACTATAGTCTGCAGCAGGCAAATAGCCTATGGTGCACCTTGCAGCTCCCCTGTATAATAGAAGCAGCTAGATAAATGCTGTCTCAGGGAGATCTTTGTAATGGTATCTTCCATCTGCACCTAGTCCATTAATAAGCTAAGACTATATCAAGCCTGCTTGGTCTCATTACATAGGTGGAAGGATACACTGGAGGGATAAGGCAATTAGATCCAAGGGAAGGGCTGGAAGGCAGTGTAACACATATTTGCTTTGGAGTGTGTAATCTCGGCAGATGAAAACTGGTAAGATCAGTTTATCTTGCTGCAATTCTCTTTGTCACTTCTGGACAGACACTCTCATGGTATGTGATTAACTAGATCCAAAGATATTGCTGTTGCTTTGACAAGAAGAGAGAAAACAGCTACATAAGCAAGTGACTGGCTTAAGCTGCATATTCCCAGAAATATTTTTCAGTCTGTGCATAACATTGACTGTATCATTTGTTTCTCAGAAAGAAACCTAGGAGTGTTAAGAAAGATCCTCATTATATCTGGCTAAACTCTGGGTTTGGTTTTTAGCCTCTTTTAAACAATTCCCCTCCTCTCTCTTATTAACTCAACCAGTTACAACATGTAGGTCTCCCAGTTAGTTCCTTCTTAACAGCTTTTCTGCGTGTTGTTCTCTTGTGGTGGCAATCTGCTCATGGCAGCAAAGCCCATAGCATAAAAACAAAGCCAACTGCAACTCGATCCAAGAGTTATTACAGAGTGCTGGTGGCATTGAGACAAAATATTCTTGTCTGTGCACAGAGATGGGCCTGTGACAGTCCCTCTGCTAAAGAGGTGGCTCACAGTTTTCAGAAGAGCTTGTGTTGCAGTATTTAGGTTGTTGAATGGCAGTGGGGCTAATCCTCATTAAAGTGACATTTCAGCTTCTCTTAGGAAGGACTAATTGCCAATGAGACTGATCCTAATTTGGTGGGTACCATGTGCTCTGGATAGCAGCTCAGCCTAGTGAAACCCAGCTTTCAGCACCCAGCAGCTGCCTGTTCAGGTGTGGCAAAGAAGCACAACTTTAAATATTAAAGGCTTGACTTCCCTTCAGTCCACAACTACTTGCAAGAGAGTTGCTTCCACCCTGGTGCAGAGCACAGTGCCTAATCACCTGACAGCAAGGCTGTAGTGCAGGAAGGAACAGACTTTAGATGATATACGTAGGAATGCTAAAAAAAACCCAAAACCCTGTTTAGGCAAGCTTTGCTGTGGCAGCCAGGGGGGTTTCTGAGCCTGCTTGTCAGAGGAGTTGGCAAAGAGTAGGTAGAATATATGAAGCCGTTCTTGTGGACGGTTCATTGTGAAGGATTGTGCTCGCCATCAGCCTGAGCCCCTGGTGAATTTAACCCTTCACATCTACCAGTAAAATCATAGTGTTTGCAATTGTTGCTGTCCTAAAGTGGTTCTGTGCAAAACTCTGTAGTACAGAGGTCAGCAAAATATCTAGCAAAAGAAGAATGCAGGTCATGGTTTGAGAGACCCCAACTGACAGAGGTGCGTGTTAGTTTCCACCATTTGGTACCAGTTCTCTATCTAGAATAAATAAGCTGCACCTTCATGAATTGCTTCAGGTCACAGTGGATTTGGGATAGGGGTATGTGTAGTTCCCCCATTTAGCTAAATCTCAAGATCTCAAACTTCCTTTGAATGTTCAGCTGTTGCCAAACTTCATCTTAAAAGCAGTGGCCACCCTAATCAAATAATAGTCCTCCCCAAGGAAAATAGGTTCCCCACTACTCTTCCTGCACTCTGGTGAACCACCTTTGTCAGAAAACAGTTATTTGCCCATGGAGAAAGCTGAGCTTATTGCAGGTTGCACAGACAGTCTGTTTTCTACCTTATTCCTGCTCTTTGTGGTTGTTTGTACCTGAAAACCTCTAGACATCAATCAAGCATGCTTGTTTACATCCCTGCCTCAGAGTCTGCACTCCCTCCAAGAAATCGTCGTTCCATCATTATTTTCATATGTAGTCTCTGTTCTTGCCCGCTTCAGTGTAAAGCACTTTCTAATACAGTAGGTAAAAAGCCTGACCTCAATTTCAAAGAGCAGTAATTAAAAGCACCAAATCCCAAGGATGTAATGAAGAGTTCTCAGATGATTTAGGAGAAGCCAAAAAGTACCAGTAAGACTTTCGAAGTAAACTTGATTGACATGTGCCATCAACTCTACAAGCGGTCACATTACATGGATTTGACTAGCAGGAGCAAAATAACCTCTGAGTCCTGTATAATGTACCCCATGGAACCCAAATTTCCAGGAAATAATGGGCTCTTTGAGGAAATCATTGAATGCTAACATTTGTGTTAACTTAAAAACAAACCAACCAACCCCAACAAAACTATGGAGAAACGACACAAACAGAATTTATGAGAGCCCCCTAACTTCTGAGAGCTTTGCTTTCCTCAGTGCTTATTTACAACAGTGAGACTTCTGTGTGAGTCTGAAGGGTGGGAATACAGGATTCAGGTTTCGTGCCTTTTATTTAGACATTTCAGGAAAGCAAGCTTCCTACTTTTCAAGGAGTTGGTCAATAGGACCCCTGGGAAACTGCTCTCAGGAATAAGAGAGCAGAACAGAGCTGCCAGATCTTTAAAGATGGTTTCCAGAGAGGAATGGATGAGGAATTGGTTGGACAGTTGCATCCAAAGGTCAAATGCTAGGTTCATAGGTAGATGTCCAGATGGAGATGTGTGACAAGTGGTGCCCCTCAGGGCACTGGGACCAGTGTTGTGGTGCCCCTCAGGGCACTGGGACACAGAGAGTGGGATTGAGTGCACCCTCAGCAGGTTTGCAGACTCACCCTCAGCAGGTTTGCAGACAACACCAAGATGTCCCCTCCTAGGGACAAGATGCCATCCAGAGGAACTTGGACAGCTTGGACAGCTTGGAGAAGTGGGCCTGTATGAACCTCATGAGATTCAACAAGACCAAGTGCAAGGTCCTGCACCTGAGTTGAGGAAGCCTCTGTTATCAATACCAACTGGAGGATGAAGGGGTTAGGATGAGCCCTGAGGAGAAAAACTGAGGTGTAGTGGTGGATATCATGACGGACATCAGCCAGCATGGTGTACTCATGGTTAGGAAGACCAACAGCACCCTGGGCTGCTTCAAAAGCAGCATGACCAACTGGTGAAGGCAGGTAGTTCTGCCTCTCTATTTCACTCTGATGAGGCTCCCACCTGGAGTATTGTGTCCAGCTCTGGAGTCCTCAACACGAGAAAGACATGAACCTGTTGGAGGGAGTCCAAAGGAGAGCCACAAAAATGATCAGAGGACTGAAACACTTTTCCTGTGAAGAAAGGCTGAGAGAGTTGGGGTTGTTCAGGCTGGCAAAGTCTCCAGAGAGACCTTTTTGTGGTCTTTCAGCACTTTAAGGAGAAAGATGTGTGCAATCTTTCATAGCAGGGCCTCTTAAGTTGGGACAAAGGGTAATGGTTTTAAACTAAAACAGGGGATATTTAGACTAGATGTAAGGAAGTCAGTTTTTACAGGTAGGGTGGTAAAACACTTGATCAGGTTGCTCAGAGAGGTGGTAGAAATCCAGTCCCTGGAAACATTCAAGGTCAGGTTGGATGTTGGACTCTAAGCAACCTGATCTACTTAAGAGACATCCCCAGACACTGTTTGACTAAATGGTCTTTAAAGGTCCTTTCTGACACAAAGCTTTCTATGAATCTAGCATTTAATATCCACGATGTGATTAAAACAGTCTTCAAAGAGGGAGAAAAACAAAGACCCAGACTTCAACAATCCCTCAGGTAAACTCACCAAAACAAGGCCAATTGTCTGCTGTATTTCTAAACATATATAGGAATAGTGCACTTGAGAGAGACAGTGCTGAATGGGCCATTCACACTGAAAACCAGAAGACTGGTAAGATAGCTAATGGCAGCAAAAATTTATGTAGGGGCATTGATGTTTCTTCCTATTGCTTTTCTTTTTCCTTGAGAATTGTTTCCTTTTAGGAATCAGGACAATGCTCTGCAGGACAATGGGATGCTTCTGTCATTTCTCCCAGTTCCATTGGTGTATTCTGAGCAGCTGATATCATCTGGGATTGTCTGTATACAGTGTCTCATTGTCTCTTAGGTGTTTTATAAAGGCATTAAGATGAGTTAGCCTACAGGGGAAAAGAGTGTTCTGCAAGAGATAAACCACACTGTTTCACAGGGATACATGGATTTGACCATATTATCCACAAATGAACAATACAAATTAATTTATGGCTTCACAGAAAGCATGAACACTAAGCTAAAGATGCCTGCAGCTGGCAGTAGTACAGAAGGGACATGACTTACACTGGAAGTTCTCCAGAGCTGAGATAATTTCTGTATTTTCTGCATCTTTGTGATAATTGCCACCAGAATTTGTCAATATGCTTTGGGTTCAAAGATGCTATCATAACAATAAAACAATTAGATTCATTAAAAAGAACCCCAGGCTCCCAGTTAGCTATGTGCAGAGGACTTCTGCTGTGGAAATATTTGAGTGATATTGACTCCTTACAGCAGCCTCCTCTACAGCGAATAATGAAGACATGAGCTGCAGGACGTAACATAGACCTGGTTTTCCCAGGGCCTGAAAACTCCAGTCTCTGGTGGAATTAGGACCCAGTTCCATTTATTGAAACATTGTCTACATGACACTTTATAGTCCAGAGAAGAAATTTCACAAGACTAACCACCTACCAGTGTCTTAAGATGCTATTGCTATCTGGCTTCCCCAGGGTGCTGACTGCTTCCTTGCTGGAGCAGACGACTGGAACCAGTGTGTGCTAGGCATGCTCACCTGCTGCCTTTAGAAGTAAATATTTACAGTGCACACATACAAATGTATACAATCACACCCAGCATGTGTAAAAAAAACATTGCACAAGAATTGTCCCTGAGGATCTGAACTAGGCTAGGATCCGGTATGTGGCTCCACAGCTCCAGCAGAGCTGCTGTGGGTCAGGCATGAAATCCTTGGGGGCTCCAGTGCTTGGCTGTTGTGAGCCAGTCAGGTCCCTAGGGTATCACACAGAGTGAAGAGAAGGAGTTGAAAGGAAAGGAGGAATTCAGGATTTAGCTTAGATGTTTACATGAACATGTTCCAGTGATGCTCACTGACAGCTACAAGAGTTTGCTCTGCTTGCTCTTAAGTTTTCAAGAGTCTTGCACGAATGGTCCTTGCACATAGCAAAGTGGCAATCACAGTGAGCTAGCTCAAGTAGAGCCTCTACCCACAGCTCCAAAGTAAAGTCCATTTCAGAATGGTCTCCTTCTAAAATGGGTTTCATCAGTGCTGCTTCATGGAAAGAAAACAAGTTTTCTGAAAAAGTTCTGCTGATCTCTTTCTTGCAGGAGGTCACAGGTGAAAGCACCCAAAATTCAGAAGGTTTCCAAGTTTGAATGGAAGCTTAGAAAAACTGAGTATCACTATCAACCTATCACTAACATATGAGAGCTTTTCTCTGTTCTTTTTTTTTTTTTAATTTTTTTTTGCTTACAATGCAGCCTCTAAGTTCAAAGTGCAAGAGGCATTGATTCCTGCAAACCTTTTGTGATAAGGACACGAATATATTTAGTTTAAATGACATTGCATTTGTAAACCACTTAACTGCAGGAGTTGTTTTATGGGAAAAGCACATTTTTTGGGCACACTACACTGTTAACAGGGTTGCCTGGAAATACACTCCTCATTCACACTCGTGGTCACAGCCATGGTGCTCTTGCTAGCTCAGGCTACCTGCCCATGAAGGTCACATTGTCATAGCCTCCTCTTCATCTTTCTTCTATCCAAAAACAGTGCCAAACCTCAGTGCTCCCACCTCCAAAGTCACACTTGATTTCTTCTGCTCCCTGACAACCACACAGAAGTGTATACTTAGTCAGAGTCTAGTGCCCTTCCTCACAAATTATGCAGGTGTTTTATATAGATAAAAGTAGGCTTTGAGAAAAAAGTGAGGGAATGCCCAGCCCAGGACTTCTGATGCGTTTTCCATCAGGAAGCTCTCCTGCTGCTTGAGTTCATGCTGTTCCCCTGAGTGCTTGAAGGTATCCTTGTTGTAGGTGTGAAGGAGGTCCTGGGGACATGTCCATGGAATATGCTATGTGCATTTGGCACTGCCCAGGTGCCTTGTTAGAGAACCTGTAACCAGCCTTTAACTGTCACTTCAAAAGTGTGTCTGAAATACCACAGTGTCAATAGGCATGTAAACAGGAATTCATTTGCTGTCAACTTGAACTGTAAGGATTATGGTGTGCTTCCAGGGATGGCACAGTTTGCCTCTTCTTCAGGCAATGGTGCTGACCTCATCTGGGAAAGGTGACTCCAGTCACAGCTAGAGGCAGGAGAAAAAGAACTACCAACACTTCCTCCCAGCATGAAGTGGAAAGAGAAGGATGAAGCTTATGGTCTTGGGAAGGATTTTAAGCTCAGGCCTTTAACTCTCTGCTAAGAATGACACAGTACAAGAATGGCATTTGAAAGATTATTGTTTGTGCACCATGGGAAAAATGCCAATCAAGTGCTTCAGGATCCTCCTTCCCCCTTCAGTCAGTTTCCATCAAAGGCTCAGCAACTGCAGGAACCAGTAGCCTAGAAAATGGCAGATCATTAAACCTCTGCTTGGTTTCAAAAACCCACTGCCTCCAGGGAACACAGGGATTTAAAAAAAATGCCTTTAAAATATAAGTTGTCATTGAAAAGACCTGCTCAGCTTGGTTCAGTTTTGTGCAGATAATTATATACTTCTGCCCTGCTTTAATGATGAGGCTGGTACCGACCACTGTGCTGGTCAATGAAGCTAAGTGCTAAGTCAGGACAGCTACCTCCTTCCTCTCTCATCCTGGGAAAGACACCTCTCAGCTCTGGTACGATGCCCATGGCTGGGGACTCCCTCCTTCATGAAATACACTCTTTTGTAGCACTCACAGGCAACTCCAAGTGCCAGATACATACAACCCTGGCTCCTCTGCCAGCAGACAATGTGATTTTGCCCTGCTGCTGTCAGCTGCTTGCAGCTTACAGGACAGAGGTAAGCTGATCTTACAGGCTTCTCTTTGCATCAAGACAGCTGCTGTTTTATACAGGAGAAGGTGACAAAAGCTAGACATGAGGCTCATGTATACCACAGCAGCAGCAGGAACAAGGTTTTTCTTTCAAACGTGTTTCACACAGAGAAATGTTTACTCTGCCACACTGCCGAGTATGGGCTGAGGAAGATGTGTGGATCTCAGAGAAGCCAGCACAGTAATCCTGCATCTGCTGTCACACAAGCCCACCAGGAGCCTTCAGTGGACATAATAAAAAATAGGTTTTTGTTGGTTTTTTTTTTTTTTTCTTTCAGAAAGGAGTGAATAATAACAAACAATGCAGGAAGCAGCTTATTGCTGCTTCTGAGAACCTGTTCTCTGGGCTGTAGTATGATCATCTGTATGAACTTCTAAAACTCATAGAACTTAGAGTAGCTTTTGTCACACGCTGCTAATAAATTGCAATCTGTCTTTTAGGAACTTGTTCAGGTGTCATGCATTTTGCTCATCTTAGTCTCTGTGCAAAGTATTAACCAAGTGTATTGTTCTTTGCTTTGACTAGTAGACTGCTGTTTACCAGTCCTCACTGCTCACGAAAGGAGCAGACCTACCAACGTGGCCAGCCTTGAAAACTGTGCCTGGCACATCCTGCAAGCCAGACCTATTGCACATCGACGGTTTGCCTGTGTGCATTCTGATGACCTCTTCATCACCTCTAGAGAGGGTCCAAGGTGTACAGAACACATTGAGCTGATTTGGCATGTTCAACAGCCCTGCTCCCCGCGTTGTGCAACGCACATTTACCAGGAAATGGGCATTGCACAACCCAGGGAGGGAGGCTGCTGAATGTGGTCACTCTATAGATTGCCACCCCATGCTGGAGATCAATACGTGCTCAGAGCAGTCCCTCTGACTAAAATAGTTAGGGTTGATAGGTGTGAACTAGATCTTTAGCTCAAAGGGTTGGTCTCTATGTTTCTGATGATGAGACTTAAGAACTGTCCCTGTTACTCAGCCAGGAGCTTAGCAGTAGAAATACTTGCAGTGTCTGTCATTAGGTATTGCCTTGTACATCATAAAAAATGTCAGATGTATTTTTGGGAACTCTATGAGAAAGTTTGGATACAGAGGCACTTACCACGAAGTGGATGGTCCACTGGGAAATCACATAGCTGATCTTCATCTTCCTCATGTTTTCTTTTGCCTTCTAGATGTTCACGTCCTGTGTCCTCACCCAGGAGGGAAGCTGGGCTGTCAGGAGGTTTTCTGCAGTAAGCTACTTGTACTTTCTTTGCCCTGACCATGGATGTAGCACATGTGCCGCTGAAAAGCATTTTGGCTGATGATAAGTCACAGTCTAACTGACTCCTGCTGAGGGAATCTGTGAAGGACATAACACAAGACAGCTTTGAATAAAACAGCTGTCATTCAGCACACCTGCTAGTCTGTGTGAAAAAAAAAACCCATGTCTGTTGTCTAGATAATTTGCCATTCAAACCTGATCATATTTTAAATGGCCTTAATCCTTCTGTGCTGTGCATCAAAAGCCAAGATGACTCTGTGTTGCAGGACCATGGTCCTGCTGAGTTTGATCCTTTGATCCCAAAATCTAGCCTGTGCTCTGCTTTCTTCCACTTTCAAACTGTCAAAGGTCCTTGGGGAAGATTTTCATAAAAGGAGATGTAATCATATGATCAAGAAAGCTCAGCTTCCCCATCAGTATCCAAACTGGTGGCTGTCTTTACTGAAGAACCCAAAAGTACAGCAGGTATGGAGCGGCACTGAAAATCTGTCAGCAAGAGTGTGGCAGAATGGATGCCAAAGGCCTTTAAAAGCATGGTCCTTTTGAAAATTACCTATAGGTACATCTACCCTCCAGGAGAATAGACCAAAGAATAGGCTAAAAGTCAGTGTCTTCCTCAGTTCAGGTCCCTTTGTTCTTTCTTCTACACCTGGGCTGCCTGCTACTCAGATATAGGTGTTTGATAATTTTAATGGATGCCTTTGCCCAGGCTGTCAATATTTCCCATCTGCTCTTGTGACAGGTGACACTTTTGGCAGCTAGGAAGGTACTGACAGCTGACTCATCTTCCTGAAATCACTTGCATGCTCTTGTTGACAGGACAAACATGAGAGTGATGCATATTGCCCCTTTTTCATGAAGTGTAGCCATTAGGTTAGCTTAGGTTCGAGTGTGGGCATTATAAACAATCTCAGCGGGAGCTTAGAGGTAACCAGTGGTGACATGTGCTGGGGCACCTGAGTGGTGGTGAAACAGAAGCCACAATCTTCCTTCTTCTGTGGTGTTGCCTTATTACTGGCACCATAATCTCTGTGTGTAGCAACTGCAAAGTTCTTTCAGGTTAGTCTTCTGCCCTCGTGAGTATCATGAGTCCTTACTTTTCCTTACAAAGGCAAGTGAAGCTTTAAAAGCCAGTGAACATACATGACTAGGCTGCATCAAGGGAAGCGTGGCCAGCAGGGCAAGGGAGGGGATTCTGCCACTTTACTCTGCTCTCGTCAGACCCCACCTGGAGTACTGTGTGCAGTTCTGGAACCCTCAGCACAGGAAGGACATGGAAGTGTTGGAGTGGGTCCAGAGGAGGGCCACAAAGATGATCAGAGGGCTGGAGCAGCTCTCCTATGAGGACAGGCTGAGAGAGTTGGGGCTCTTCAGCCTGGAGAAGAGAAGGCTTCGAGGGGACCTGATAGTAGCCTTCCAGTATCTGAAGGGGGCCTACAGGAAGGCTGGGGAAGGATTATTTACAAGGTCCTGCAATGACAGGACAAGGGGCAATGGGCTTAAACTGGCAGAGGGGAGATTTAGACTGGATGTTAGGAGGAAGTTCTTTACAGTGAGGGTGGTGAGGCACTGGCACAGGTTGCCCAGGGAGGTTGTGGCTGCTCCCTCCCTGGATGTGTTCAAGGCCAGATTGGATGAGGCCTTGAGTAACCTGTACTAGTGGGAGGTGTCCCTGCCTATGGCAGGGGGTTGGAACTAGATGATCCTTGAGGTCCCTTCCAACCTTACCATTCTATGATTCTATGATTCTATGATGGATTCAAGGCAAGTGGGCTGACTGTGGCTAATGGCATCCCAAGAGAGGTATGCCAAATCTTGCCAGTCTCTTACTTGTTCTTTTCTACATTAAAGCCTCACCACAAGCCTCAATTCTGAGTGCTTTATACTGCCTTTGATAGACGCACTCAAGGCTCAGGCTTGACTGCCCAGAAATAAGATAACTTGATCTGTGCTGCTTTAATGACAAACCTAGAATTTGATCTCATTTTCATCTGTGCCTGGATTTCTTTGCTTGGAAAGACAGAATAAGAGACAAATCATAAGCATAACGGACCCACTATGGAATTTAGGTTCTATGGTTAGCATGACCATGAAGTGAAGGTAAGATTATCAGTCTGTCTGCTATTATCACCAAAGAACATTAAAATCTTGACATAATAATGAACTGCACTCCTGAGCAGTCACCTACATCTAGGCTCTAAGGTTTGCAGCACCTTTGGCTGCTTTCTCCTCACCTCTCATATCTAAATAGCAGCAGGTGTGAACACCAACAGGTTGTACTGGAAGAAACTCTATTTTTAACATATATTTTACTTCTGATGATGTATCTGGCACTGGCAAAGCATTTAACTTCTTAGATTTGACAGAGTTTTGATTTCTGAACAAAGAACAAGTCCTGTTTTTAACCAGCCTTGGAGCAATGATATAACATCTAGAGACAAATTGCTCAATTCTGCCCTCAGTAGGAATTTTACAGGAAGGCTGACACTGACATGAAGAATATGCAGTTACAAGAGCTTTGAAAAACAGCCTGATGCCAATAAAGAATGATTCTTATGATTGTTATGAATGTTATCTTTTCAGATTACCAACCATCTTTGGGTAAGCATCTAAATACAATTGCATGTGTCCAGCCATGCTAACCTTAGAAACCTGGCATGAGGTCCACCTCTGAGGCATATTGTGCGAAAAGGGACTCTTCTAGCTCTTCTAGGATCAACTAGCTTTGAGTTTTCTGGTGAGAAAATAGGTGAAGCTTTGAACAATACCTATGTGCTGAAGCAGAAGCATAGACCTGGGAGTGGTCCCTACCACGGCACTGGGGTTAAATAATTTGCTCAAGAACTCAGAGGATTTCAGTGTTGCCATAGGTTGTTAGCCCAGGATTTCTGTATCAATCTCTCATCTCCAAATGAAGGACTAGTTGCAATCCCTTGCTAGATGCAAGGCTGCAAAATGAGCATATTACAGAAATGATGGTGCTTGTATCTTACAGTAATGAAGAACATAAAGGAATCCAATCAAGGTGCTCCTATGGGCAGTGATAAAAGGTTTCTAAGAATGACACTGGCATTTTCTAAATTATAGATGATTTTTCATGTGTCTCTATCCTTCATACAGAACTTTACTCCCTGATTTTTTCCTCTGAGATGCTCACATACTCATCATACAGTGATGAGCACAACTTTTGTATGAGCATGGAGAGAATAATTATAGACTGAAGAAGAGAATATACAGGGAGAAGTGAAGACTGTCCTGGGCATGTGGGAAAATACCAATGCTTCTGTGCACTGGTGGAAAGGAGCAGAAGGATCTGTTGTTTGAGATCAAAGAAGCAAATTAGAGTGGTATGATCCTTAAAGAGAGTCTGGAAAAATCAGGGAAGTTTTCTGAAGGATAAAATTGAATATAGATGAGAGATTTAAGCACATGTTTGAGAGGAGTACCAAGGTCTAATCCTGTTTGCATTGCAACCATTTATGTTCCTTGCTGTCCTGAATAAGCAAGGAGACCTCTTTTTTTTTGGGTGCATATTCATTTAATTCCTGCAGAGAGCTCTGACAAACGAATTGGCATGGGGTAAAATATCCTCCAGGGATGGCAATGATATTTCAGCCTGGCACAATATAAAATATTTGTTACTGTCATGCACAGAAATCACTTTGAATTGTGGCTCAAAATGGTCTTTTTGGCTTGACTTGTTGCATAGGAAAGGATGGGAAATATCAGGCAAGATTGTAAAACTACTTTTTGGAAACAGGAACTTATATCTGATGCCCTAAGTCCAGTTAGGCCTTGTTGTGTAATCACTGGAAAGAAAAAGACCTGTTATAAGGCTTATGATTTTATGGTCTTACTAAGGCTGTGAACAGAGAGAAGTCTGTCACTGAGAAGCGGAAGCTGCTCTTTATTGTCCTGTTTTATTCTTGCTTCTATGTTTTCCCCCCCCTGTTTTCCCCTGTAATAGGTGAGGTGAATTGCTGATACTGGCCAGGTGGTATCTGTTCAGTTGTATTCCATCAGCTGTTTCCTCTCTTGCAATAAAGCTGGGTGGAGTGTTGCTAAGGGTGAACTAAACAATCACCGCATTGAGGTTTGTGTGTGAAGCGGCAGCTGTATTCCTGTTAATCTGCATGCTCTTAGCACAATGTGGCACCACACAAGCAGAATGACAAAATTACTGTATCTGTTAATGCTTTCACTATGGATTTCCTAGGTGCAACATCCTCGTCCTGAGCTCTCCCTGACTTCATTGGCAGAAACTGAGGAAGTAATGAAATTATTTCAGAAGCACACTGAAGTCAAGCTCCCAGGGATCTCAGAAGGATTTCTTCTGAAATACTGCTGCTAGTCTTCTCTGGTTAAAATGAAAGAGTTTGCTCTAGGAAGAAGATCAAAACTTGTTTGTGTTTATTTATGTCCCTTCCAAAGGCAGTGGTCACTCTTTCTAGGCCCTGTGACAAAAAGAAATGACAGAAAGCACAGGCTGAATATTAAAGTGTCTTCTTGTACACTATTCTACTTTTAACTTGGTAAGAACCTTTCAAAAATCAAAAGAAATCAGATCAACAGCTGCAGGCCCAGGTCATCTAGTGACTGTGTTCGTGCAGTAAACTCCCAAACAGCTAACACTGCAACAGGGAAGTTGTACCCTACTCAGAAGGCTGCACACTCCTTATTCCAAGTCCCACTGGAATTACACACACGAGAAACGGTGAGTTTAGGAGATAGGCCCAGAAGTCTTCTCACAGTTGATTAAGTCCTGCACCATCTTTCCATGTGAACTGGCACTGTACATCACAACATCCTCTGTGTCAAAGAATCATAGAACGATTTAGATTTGAAGTGACTTTTAGATGTCATCTGCTCCAGCACCCCTCTGTTTTCTTGGGCAAAGGCTCCAGGGTAAACTTTGTCTATGTCCTATGTCTGACATTCTGCAGTTTCTGATTGTGCTGGTTTGAGGCTAATTGGAATATTTTAATAGACAGAATTGTATTATAGGCTGTGAAAAGGAAACAATGGTGATGTCTGCTTCACTCATAGGCTTGCTGAGGTGTTTAAGAAAAGAATACAAAACAAAGATAATCCACTTGGGCTCAGTGTCTCAGGCTGTCTAGCAGCTTCTGGCCTTTCTCCTCTCTGCTGAGTAACCTCACTAACCACTTTCCTTCTAACCCCTTTGGCCCATCCTCCAAATTCACCTTGCATGTAAGGCAAACCTTGGGGTAAGGTATAGGGGTGGAAGGGTGGTTGGGAGCCCCTCCTGGGGTCTCTGATTTCTGGGAGGGCTGTTGTGTTTCTGTATTACCTTTAACTTGTGTATTTCTGTAACTATTCCTGTCTATTGTGTATATCTCTGCTTGTACATTGTGCTGAGCTGTAAATAGAGCTTCAGTCCTTAACTTCCAGCTGGCTGAGTCTAGTCTGGGGGATTTTACAAAGTGGGGAGGGGGTGGGGCAGGGAACTCCCAAACCATCACACTGGTCCTACCTATCTCTTCATCTCTTAACAGCTAGATTTAAGCTATAGGACAAGTGTGATCTTGGTACCTAGACTGTTCAGATTTACACATAAGATGGATGATAATTTCTGGCCCCTGTATTTACCTTATGGTAGCCACAAGTATGCGTGTGGTGCCAGTTCTTGGTCTCATATGAATCATGGCTTGGCTCAGAAATGCATCATATCAGATGTGGGAAATGTTCTTCAAATTCATGGTAAGATATAATTCAGCTCTGACCTGTAGCATTTCCTTCATTGCTGCTGCTGAACCATTCTGGGAAATTAGCTGCATTGTATCCCACTCTGGAATTTCCCACAATTTCCCTTGCTCATTTCAGTTCTCTGACCTTGACCAGTGCAGTCAAATTAGGTTTGGCTGACTATGTGTAAACTTGTTTAACTCCAGCGTTATATGGTTATATGGTGTGAAGCTGAATGATCAAATACAGTAATTATTCCACGATGTACAGAACAGAGTATTGCACTTCTGAAATAAATAAACCTTAACTGCAAAAGTTGGCAGCTCTGCCAGGAAAGGGTAAGTGACTTCAGTATCTCTTTGGTGTTAGTAAGAAATCAGCAGTGGAAAAGCTTCATTTTCACTCCCTTTTAAAACATCCTTGATCAGTTGCAGAAGCAATGCACAACAGCCTCTTGGAGTATATCTACAGTTTTCCCGTTTTCCTACCTCCAGTGACAGTCTATCTTCATGTGTATATACTATTTTAATTAGTTACACTTTACATTGCCTTGAGTGTACTCATCCAATCTTGCTTTCAAGCAGGGGAGAGAAGAGTTGCTATATTGTCACTGCTACAGTCTCTCTCTGGCTAGATGATGAAGCAAAGTCAGAGGCAAGGCCTGGCTGTTCTGCCTGCACTGCTTTCAAGGTGAAAAAGTGGCTGTACTTTCAGGTAGAGCACTTTGGGGTGAGCAATACTGGCAGTGCATTGTTGCAATCCTAAGAACCCAACATGTCCTGCCTACAGATTAGCCAGACATTATGGTTGGAGCAGCACACTCAGCCAAAGCACACAGTGAAACAGGGAGTCGACATATTGATTGCAAACTTAATATCAAAAGATCCTGTCTCTGACATGATTCTCTGTTACCACAGAAGAGGCTCATGCTAAAACACAGTCCTGTGGTCCATGTTATGAACAGCACCAGCTTCATTTTCACTGATGTTATCTGTCTCACTTTGGATCCAGCGTCACAAAGTGTCCTCTAGAAAGGACTTTCATCTCACAAAAGCTCGCTCCTACATGGCTCACATCAGCTTTTCCCCCTTCTTTGCAACCTGCCACCTGGGCTCCTTCAACACAAAGAACCCACTACATTTGCACCACGATCAAATATGTCCTTATCCACCCCTAGAAATCATAGAATCATAGAATGGTAAGGTTGGAAGTGACCTCAAGGATCATCTAGTTCCAACCCCCTGCCATAGGCAGGGACACCTCCCACTAGTACAGGTGACTCAAGGCCTCTTCCAACCTGGTCCTGAACACCTCCAGGGAGGCTGGGGAGCACAGAATCACATTGGGTGATTCTGTGCTCCACAACCTCCCTGGGCAACCTGCGCCAGTGCCATCCTGGCATCCAGTCTAAATCTTCCCTCTGCCACTTCAAACCCATTGCCCCTTGCCCTGGCATTCCCAGACCTTGTCAATAGTCCCTCCACAGCCTTCCTGTAGCCCCCTTCAGATCCTGCAAGGCTACTCCAAACTCTCCTGGAAGCCTTCTCCCTGGAGGTGTTCAGCTGGTGGAGCTGCTGTGGCCCTCTGAGTTCATCTCGACTGGCTCAAACACTTCCATGTCCAAGCTCTCACTTGTTTTAGGACCATATTTAAAATGTTGCCTGAATCTGCTGTTGTTTAGGTCCAATCTCCAGCTTTAGGAAAACCCTGAATGTGGTATGAGCGAAACAGCCAAGCAACACTATCCACAGCCTTCAGAAACCACTTATAACTTTGAAACTACCCTTTCTTTGAGTAGCAGGATGGACTTCCAGATGACCATAAGAGGTGGTACCCAACCTCAGTTATATGTGAATAAGCAATGGTTGTTTTGTTGCAGGTTTGTGGAAAAACTGCCTTCCTTCCTACTGGGTCGTACATCAAGCATTCTAGGGGATAGGGTCCTGATCCACAAAGTGATCTCTGTGTTACAGGAAAAAATAAAGTGTAGCCTTAAGCTTTTAGGAAAGCAGCTGAGTGAGAGGTGAGTGAAAATTTTCTGTCCAAACTACAGGTGATTTTTCAGTTAAGTGAATGTGTTTGTATACATAAACCATCTGCCTTTTATGGAAGCTGTAGATTGAAAAAGGCAAATAAATAATACATCTAGAAAATATCAGCCACTAGTCTTCATTTAAGGAAGAAAAGAAGACTGTTTCTGTGTGGGTAAAAGTTCTCTCAAGGCCAAAATTGCTAAACTGAGGGAACTGAAGTCAGAAAGGCTAATGCACTTGCTGGTTTGCTAAGATTGAAGTAATGCTAGTTTTCTACTATCTGGTTTTGCTTAATCCACTAAAGGACCTGCTGTTCATAATGATAAGGAGAAATGGTTAAACACAAATGTTTTTTTCTTTTCTTGTCCCAGCAATTGAGTTCTTACACCCCTTAGCTACCATTACCCTTACAGACAGTTTCTTCTGCTTGAGGATGAGTAGTTTGATTTATCAGAAAATGGTGCTAATACGAGATTTGGCTGAAATTCCAGACAACAGGCAGCTCTTGATATAAGTGAAACTCCAACTACTCAATTAAGTTGTAGCAGTTTCAGGATGGTTTCCTATGTTTGAATGTCCATACTTAAGTCAGGTGATTCTTTTGTTGTTGCTGCTGTTGTTTAAATAACAAAAGTTGGCTTTCAAAGGGAGAGACACCAGGATGTTTTTATTTCTTCACAATAAATGCTTCCCACTCTTACTGAAGAAATCTATCTGTGATAACCACACAGGTCGCATACCCACCTCTTCAGTGAGACTGGACCTTCATAATGTACAAAGTCCCACCAAAGGCTGGCAGCAGAGCCCAGTCTACTGCAAGGTTGAAAGCTGCTTATGTTTTAAAGATTATTTCTGCATATATACTCTGTATATATATTTCTGTATATATGATTGTGGCCGTTTGAGTTAGATTCCTAACTCAGACATAAAAAAAAAAAATTCAGAACAGAGAAACTTGGAGGTGGAAGTTCTGAGGCGAATGTTCTAGGGCTAGGCCATATAATGGCAACAAGGGATAAGTTAATATAATTTCATTGGAGCATCAAGAGCTTTATGTCTGGAAGCACAGCTTGGACCTTCCCCTTGCTACTTCTGCTGCTTCGCCTGTGCCTGCTGCTATCTTTCCCTGCCGCTGTTTTGGCTGCTGCTGCTTTTGCTGCTTCGCCACTGCTTGACCTCTTCCCCATCTTCCCCCAGGTTATTATATTCTTGTAGTAGTTGTATTTTCCCCTATACTGTTATATTTAGTTTAAACTACTAGAAATGCAATTTTTTTTTTTCCCCCTGACTTCATAAAAAGCCGTGTTGCGCTGAGTTTATTCTACCAGCGGTGGGATCCACCCTAACCCGGTACAATAATGAACCAATTGTACCTGGTTAGGGAAATCTCAGGTTCTTACAAAAGCTAAAGAATAAAAGTCCTACATGGTCAAATGGCAGAGCTGTGTCAAAATGAAAAGAGCATTTCCGTTAAATGTTCTGAGGGGTACTTACCAAAGGCCAGCGGTGACCCTGCTTTTAAGTCTGGAGGTCTCTCAGCATGGTTTCTTCTGTTCCTGGTTTTGCTGCTCAGGGTGGTGCTGGTAGAAGGCTTCTTTAATATTTCCTCAATGGAAAAGGATAGGCTGGGTTTCCGCGGGCCAGCACATGCTTGAGGATCCATCATCTTCATGCCAAATTTACCACAGGGCAGAGAGTCCTCTCCTGCTCTCCTGGCTCTTAATTCACTTCAAGAAACATGCAGAAGGCAGGCACACTTCTCCCCCCTGTACCCAGCCAACCTGCAGGAGCACTGGGAGGAGAAACAAAGGTGACTCACGCGTGAGCAAACGCACCTGCTCCTCTGCTGATCAGCTTGGGACCTGTACTCCTGTGTAAGACAGCATTAGAAGTGCAGGGAAAAAGTCATCCCCCAACCAGGGCAAACTTAGGGAGCCCTGAACAATCACATGACCATAGCAGGAGGAGGTGTGTTTATGGGAGGGTTCCTTCTCCTTGAGATACCCTGTTTGTGGCGCAGTGATTGTCCTTTTCTGCTTTCAAGCTGAACTCTCTGAAAAGCCCATTGGACTTCTACCATTGTGGACCTAAGAATGTAATCAACAGGATGAATACTCATCCCTCATGGCATTTACTAGCAAGACAGACACCCTGTAAACTTCTGCCACATATAAGGAAGTGTCACATGCAGAAAACTCCCTCACCAGTAATTCCCAGGTTGTCCTTCAGCCACCCCCTCAGACAGCAGCTTTGATTCAGATTCTCTTTTCTCCTGCTTTGGAAAACCTTTGAACTTTCCAAACAGGTGCTTTTCAACATCATCTCATCTTATCAGTCACAAGAGAAAGAGAGATGGCCCTTGCAACATGCTTGGAAAGAGGAATTAGTGCTCTCTATCCCCTATCTATACTCCTAAAGATAAAACATTACTTTCTTTCTCTTGATAATCATCCCACTAGTCGCTTGTGCCTGCCTTCTGGTCAGGCATCCACTGTTGGGGAGAATTTTTCCCAGGTAATGCAAATGAATGCCAGCAGGTTCTCTCCTAAGCCACTTCTATCTCCTTGTTAATTTTTATTTTCAGAAGAATGTGTGGCTAGATACATTCCCATTCCTTCCCTCTCTGCCCCCACTGGCATTTCTCACCACCTTCTGGGACTGCCCCTCACCTTTTAAATTGCTACAGTTGTGTCTCCCTCTCCCGCTGGTTCTCCTTTGCGCCTTCCTTATCAGACTCTTATAATTGTATTGGCAGGGCCTGCCTTATTTGTCCAATGAACTGACAATTCTTAAGCTGCTATCCCATCATATGACCTCTTCACAGAGTGGAGACCAAAATTACTGTGTAACCAGGGGGCAATAAACCACACTTGATAAGATGAAAGGCTTTTGACTTTTTCCAGATTCGAGATACTGGAAAAGTGGTGGGGAGAAAAGAAAACAACAAAAGAGATAAAAAAAGGTACAGGCAGTGTTGATGAAGAATATTTAATTATCTGATTTTATTAATCAAGATTCTCCCCAGGTGACAGGGTAGAGAAGCAAAGTGTCTTTCATACTGATGAAGTGCTTGGGGTAGAACTGGCTGGAAGTTAAGGAATGAAGCTATATTTACAGTTTAGCACAATATGCTATATTCCAGCACAGTGGGGCTAATTTCTAGCTGCAGAGGGAGGAGGAGGAGAATTCTACAGGAAAATCCAGTAAGTCCCTATGCTTTTTATGAGAGGATTTGTATCTTTGGACATCACTGACTGGATAAATCAGCCTAGAGACTCTCAGAGCGAAAACAAGACCTCCTATCCCTCCTCTTTGCTCCATCTTTGTGAAGTGAAATACTTGTTTTGAAAGAAAGAAGCGCAGCCTTCTGGCAGTAGCCTCTTTATGACTGCTCACACCACCTCCCAAAGAAAAATGTGTGCCTCTGTGTTAAACATTTTCTGAAGAAAAGGGCTGAGACAAGCACACTGGAAGTTTTCACCTCAGTGAAATACCTTTACTCAATGATCACACTGACAACTTGTAGCAAGCGAAGCCAGAGTGTTTCTGTATTCAGAGAGTACCTGCTGCCTGCCTCCACCACCACAAACTGTCTTCACCGCCACAAACTCCAGCTTATTGGAGCGGGTCCAGAGGAGGCCACCAAGATGCTCAGAGGGCTGGAGCACCTAACCTATGAGGACAGGCTGAGAGAGTTGGGACTCTGCAGCCTGGAGAAGAGAAGGCTTCCAGGAGACCTTAGAGTAGCCTTCCAGGATCTGAAGGGGGCCTACAGGAAGGCTGGAGAGGGACTATTGACAAGGTCTTGCAACGACAGGACAAGGGGCAAGGGGTTTGAAGTGGCAGAGGGAAGATTTAGACTGGATGTTAGGAGGAAGTTCTTTACAGTGAGGGTGGTGAGACACTGGCACAGGTTGCCCAGGGAGGTTGTGGCTGCTCCCTCCCTGGAGGTGTTCAAGGCCAGGTTGGATGAGACCGTGAGTGAGCTGTGCTAGTGGGAGGTGTCCCTGCCTATGGCAGGGGGTTGGAACTGGATGATCCTTGAGGTCCCTTCCAACCTTACCATTCTAGGATTCTATGAAACTCGCTCTGAGTACGCACCTGCTGAGACAACGCCGTCGCCCTGTGTCACAAAGTCAAACCGAGTGTGTTTGTATAACTATTGTGTCTCAGTCTGTGACTTTAAGCCTCCTTGCTGCTCGCAGGGACAAGTTGGTTTTTCTGTGGGTGTTTAAATGAGATGCGCACATGCAAATTTACACCTTGAAAGCTTCCCTGTGAAGGTTTTATTTTTGTTCTTTCTTATTGTATTGTTCTTTTTTATTAGAAGTGAAGGCAATGCCAAGTGAGAAACGTATTTTTGTTCTTCTCCACAGAAAAGCACAACAAGCACTAAGGTAAGAAACAGGGTGACTAATTGACAGCTCTTGAGAGGGGATTAGAAAGGAGCAGCGTAACAATGCATAAATCTCACGTTTTGCCCACAAATGTTTCTTCAGGAAAAAAAGTGCAGATCTGATACAAAAAATGTTTAAATAATACCAAAAGATTTGAACTTTCAAATACATTTTTTAATTAAAGAAAAATCAATAATAACTACTATTTCAATAACTGAAAAAAAAAAATCGTAACAAAATGTTTCCTTTAGAATGATCTCTACTTTGGAATTTCTTTGCTTTGTGTTATGTTAAAATGATTTCTACTTTGGAATTTCTTTGTGTTATGTTAAAATGATCTCTACTTTGGAATTTCTTTGCTTTGTGTTATGTTAAAATGATTTCTACTTTGGAATTTCATTGCTTTGTGTTATGCTAAAATGATCTAAAATGGAGTACTGTGTGCAGTTCTGGAACCCTCAGCACAGGAAGGACATGGAAGTGTTGGAGTGGGTCCAGAGGAGGGCCACACAGATGATCAGAGGCCTGGAGCAGCTCTCCTATGAGGACAGGCTGAGAGAGTTGGGACTCTGCAGCCTGGAGAAGAGAAGGCTTCCAGGAG
>VWZE01014404.1:96924-113010 GCA_013396675.1 Eubucco bourcierii | reverse complement strand
GGTTGTGGCTGCTCCCTCCCTGGAGGTGTTCAAGGCCAGATTGGATGAGGCCTTGAGTGACCTGTACTAGTGGGAGGTGTCCCTGCCTATGGCAGGGGGTTGGAACTGGATGATCCTTGAGGTCCCTTCCAACCTTACCATTCTATGATTCTATGATTCTATGATTCTATGATCTCTACTTTGGAATTCCTTTGCTTTGTGTTATGATAAAATGATCTCTACTTTGGAATTTCTTTGTATTATGTTAAAATGATCTCTGCTTTGGAATTTCTTTGCTTTGTGTTATGTTAAAATAAAGATGAGTGGCATCAAATAGGGGCTTGAAATGCAAATGAACATTTTGCAGACTAAAATAGTTCAGCTGACCCCCTTTTTGAAACGATTTGAGTTGCTGAAATGTAACAAATTATTTATATTCAAAACATGAAATTATTTCCTTTTAAACTACCAAAGGATTTTTCTGCTTTTGTAGCATAATTTGGAGATACTTTTGCATTTCTGCTTGACCTGGAAATTCAGATGACCCTTATTTGTTACAATTATTGTGTTACCTGTCTAATTTAGCCTATAAATTCCTTGAAGTAGAAAACACATTTTTTCCTGGGGTTGCTGGGTTCTGAAGGCGACTCTTTACACCAGAAGGCAGCTGTCTAGACCAAAATCATGCTGTGATGATTTTCTCAGCTTGTTCTGCCTGTGCCAGGAAAAATCTAAAGGTGAGGTAGTTAAAATATAATGTGCTTTCAGAAAGTGACAATTCCTGGATATGTGGGCTTGAAATCAACTTGAGATCGATACTTGGGAATTTTTTATCCTATATTTCCTGTTTCAGTGAGGAAGAAGAAGTGTATTTATGCTGTCATTCAAGAAGCATGACTGCTCCTGTCCTACTGCTCTTTTCCTCCGGATAAAGATGGCACTGGGACAATATTCTACCCAGCACCTCTGAAACATGTCCTTTAAGCTCCCCTTTTCGTGAGTCACAGCTGTGTGGTGTTTATGCACAGCCTGCATACCGCATCTCAGAGCACCTCATCTCTGAGGGCTTGTGCTCAGTCAGCTGTTCAGAACAAGGGTAAGAGCTCAGGCAGTCAGAGGTACTGGTGCATAGGTGGGCTGGCAGTTGGCAGTGATGGTGCAGCTGCAAATTGCCCACATCACCTCTGGAGCCTCATGTCCTTGTCAGTTGTCTTGCATCCTTTACGCCTTACTGGACTCTGACAACCTCCCCAGTGACAGCTGAGCTGCTCTGATCTTCTCAAAGTTCAACAGCTGGCCAATGATCTAGCAGAAAGCCCATGCAGTCTGCCTTCTGGAGTCCTTTTAACCTCAGATTTATTAGCCCTGTTGTCTCTGTAGGTTTCTCAACAAGCTCATAAATTAGAAGTATTAATAAAAGGGATACTGTAGGTTTAAACTGATAACATTTATTATGCTTTTTTTTAATGGCATAATTATAATCAATTGACATTTAAAAATGGCATCATAATCCATCAAGGTGAAATGGACTCAGAAAGATTTTTCTCCCAGGCCAAAAATAACAACAGCAGCAGCAGCAGGACTGCAAGAGAAGAAGCACACAAACAGTTTGAGTCCAGGTCACTCATTACATAGCTTGAAGGTGGTTTGTAGCAGTTTTGCTCTCAGTTTAATCTACTCTTGTATCTCATAATGTTTCTTCTCCCTTCGAGCCCTTTGTAGAAGTTTTTCTCACAAAATTCTTCAGCTATTCCATGTTGGGGAGCCTGACTCTATGCTTCAAATGGAGCAAACATTGATTTCTGTGGCAAAGGCTGGAGAGATCAAAGGTTGTCCCCTTCATAGCAATTCAGGTCTCTGAGCAGCAATTGCCATAGTGAACTGTCCAGCACGGCTAGGAGTTGGCTTTGATCCATCTGCTATTTGGCTGAGGGAAAGCTACAAATAGAGAAAGAGTGTGCTTAATGTAGCCCATCCTTGCAAACATGGGGAGAATCACAGCTCTCTCCCCACCTACTGAAGAAGGCTACATGGACAGAAATAAAAACAATTCTTCAGGAAAAAAAACAAAACAAAACAAAACAAATCAAACAAAACAAAATCCAAACAAGCCACAAGCCAGGAATCAATCACGGAGTAAGATCAGAAAGTTCATGGCCCCTAGCTCATTATTTCAAACTTGTAGTTTGGTAGTGAATAAATCCCCATAGTAATGCAGCAAAATAAATATCCCATGTCCCAGAAGAATTCCTCATCACTCAGAGGTGAAGAAGGCACCAAATCCTCCTCACTAGCACTATGCAAGACTGCTCTTGTTTCGTAGCGGTATCTTCAGTTGAAGAATTAGGACTTTCCATTGTGGAGATGCCCAGCAGAAGATAATCTTTCAAACACTGCCTTGACGAGCTGCCTCATTTGCCAGTGGGGAGGAGATTAGCACATCCAAATGGACAATTCAAGTTATTCTTGGGTGAATATCTTCTAGAGGTGTTCCTAACCTCTCTCAGGAAGCACTTCTCTCTGCATTTTGAAGAGACAAAGCCTCAAGAAGTAGTTTAGAACAATTATCTAATAGTTAGCTGCCTATAGTAAGGTAACCTCCACCAACACCTTCAAAATAACCATGCAGTGCACAGGTTGGGAGTGTGGGACCGATACTTTCAGCCTGTGTTCTTAACCATGTGTGCACTGAACTGTTCTGTTTGGTAGGCAGGTTTTTTAATGTGCTTGTGCTTATGTGAAGGAAACTCACACAAAGGGAGCCTAGCAGTAGGCAGAGGTCATTGGGGTTGAGCTGAGCATCAGAGTCTTGGTTCTAGCAAGGGTGAAGCTGCAAGCTATTATCTCATTCCTAAGATGACTGATCTAGTGCCATTCACTTCCTCTTTCATGTGAAGTACTCTTCTTGTGCTGAAGGTGTTTTGACATTGCAAGACATGGTTCTATCCCAAACCAGAATGAAGAGTCACATTCTTCAGGACTCAATTAAAAAAAAAAAATTATTATTATTATTATTATTACTACTACATCAGACACCACCTGGAGTCCTGTGTGCAGTTCTGGAGCCCCCAGCACAGGAAGGACATGGAACTGTTGGAGTGGGTCCAGAGAAGGCCACAAAGATGTTCAGAGGGCTGGAGCAGCTCTGCTCTGAGGACAGGCTGAGAGAGTTGGGACTCTGCAGCCTGCAGAAGAGAAGGCTTCCAGGAGACCTTAGAGTAGCCTTCCAATATCTGAAGGGGGCCTACAGGAAGGCTGGGGAGGGACTATTGACAAGGTCTTGCAATGCTAGGACAAGGGGCAATGGGTTTGAACTGGCAGAGGGGAGATTTAGNNNNGATGATCCTTGAGGTCCCTTCCAACCTTACCATTCTATGATTCTATGATGATGATGATGATGATGATGATTATTTAAAAAGGTGGTGGTGAGGTTATGTTTTTGTTTTAAAAGTTCATTAGCCTCAGCTAAATAAGAACATTTCATTTTGTTAATAGTAAAATATTTTGTCTCACTGTTCAACTCTCGATTGTCTCTTCATCATAATTCATTTATTTTTCAATAACAAAATGACCTCAAATATGGAAAAATGACATTTTAAAAACTATTGGAACAACATGTTCCAGGCATTTGAAGGTTTTTAATTTTTTTGTCTCTTAATGAATAGTGAATGTCTGTTAACAAATAGTGAATCCAAACCCCACTAGCCCAGTGGTGTAGTGCTCTGTGTGTGCAGAGCAAATGCATGTGTTTGTTGCTGACCCAGTTTCCTGGTCTCCTTGATGCACATGGAAATTCAGCTGTTTGCCAAAAACTGTTCAGGAAGTTGCATTACATATGCTTTTCCTAAGGCTGCTGTCTGTTCTGATTAACTAGAGGCATAGTTAACTACCTAGCCATATTATATCACTAAAGCCTCTTTTTTTTCAAAGGCTTTTCCTCTATTTCCATAGCTATTTTTTTTTTTTCAAATCCAGCAGCTCAGTCTGTGAGACATCCTGGAAAGCAGTTATTGCATAGATAATTTATGCAGGAACAAAAAAAATTCTATGTAGCATGCATAAGAAGGCTTTTATCTGTCTGGGATGGTCACAGATTTCAGTGTGTACAAGTTTGCCAGCCTTACTTCTCTTTAAAATCGCTTCCATCCCCACAAGAAAAAAACGGTTCCCCCCTGGCTCTGACACCTCAAGTGGATTTTAACCAGTTGACACCTTCTATGTGCTAGGCTTTGCAAACAGCATTGTGAAACAGCGCTTTAGTTACCACTAATTAATTCAATGTTCAGGCTGACACAGTCAGTATTAGGTGAACACTGCTGGAGCCCTTTCTGTCTCTCAGAGCCAAGCAAGGAGAGGCAGCATGTCTTGTGGGATAGCATGACAAGGCTGCCACAGCCCAGGTGAGGAAATGAAAATCGTCTTACTTTCTTGTCGTCCACTTTGACTTGAGTCATCTCCATAGCAAAAAGATGTCAGAGAATGCAAAGTGATAGTCTTATCCAACTCATTTCCTTGCAAAGCTTCACCTGCAGTTACTTGACACAGTAAATCTCATTATTTTTCACACATGTGGGCATCTCCAGCTTTGCAGGATGGGAAGGAATAACAGAATAGAACAGAATTACAGGATAGGCTAGACTAGACTAGACTGTTTCAGTTGGATGGGACCTAAACTAGTACGACTGCCTGACCACTTCAGTGCAGACCAAGTTAAAGCACATCATTTAGGGCATTGTCCAAATGCCTCTTGAATACTGAGAGGTATTGGGTGTTGACCACCTCTTTAGGAAGTCTGTTCCAGTGTTTGATCACCCTCTCTGTGAAAAAATGCTTTCTAACGTCCAATCTAACCCTTCCCTGGCAGGGCCTTGAAATATTCTCACACCTCTATCGCTGGACACCAGGCAGGAAAGCATCTTGTTCTCCGTTTTCCCTCCTCAGATATACAACCTCTATAAAGACAGTAAATGAAAATCACTTAAAAGCTCATCACTAAAACTTTTTTTTTTTTTTTTTTCTCCCAAGGTAAATTTATTCTAGAAAGCACAAGGGGAGCTGAGAGCTTCCCTGTCTTCTTTACGCTTCAGACTTCTCAGCACCTAGACGCACAATTTTAAATAAATTAATAGTGGGGAAAGTTTTCCAAACACTCCAAAATCTGCTTATCCCACAAACTGTAGGGAGTGAGCTGATCCTGACCAAGGTCCTGCTCAGGTAGCCTCTTGACTGATAAGACCTTAAGTATTATTTCAGGATGAGCTGCGAGCTGGGATGCTTACATTGAATTTCTCTGTCTGTGGTGAACAGGAAGGGCAGGAAAGCAGGAAAATGTACCCTCAGAGCCTTATAAAGGGGGTACCAAGAGGAGAATAAATCCTTTGCTGTCAGAGGATTGAGATCAGTGGACAAAAAAGTATTGATAACAGGAGAAGATACTGGGAAGGTGTAACATATGTCAGCAGAGAAGACTGGGAGGTATTATCCTTGCAACCTGTTCTGTCAACACAACCCCTTCGTCAATGTTAAAACTCAGGTCAAACCCCACCAAGTAAAAGCGATTGCATTGTAGCGATTCGTTAGTTCTGCTTACAGAACCTGGGCAAAATGTCACTTCCAAATTTAGACAATAAATCAAAATTTCAGCCTCTGCCAGGGACACTTGTGTCAGGCTGGCCAGATGGCAGAATGGCAAAACAAACACAGTCCACTGAGGCCCTGCAAAATCTTGGGAGAGTACAAGGTATCTATGCACAGACTAGAGAAGGAAAAATATCACCTGCAGGCACACAAAGGCGATGTTCATCTGCTCACTGAAGAGAAACGAGTCCCATTTGCCTGGTGGTGCTCTCACCTCTTCTTCCCTCCCCTTTGGTAGCATTGCATTTTCCCCTGTCCTCTCCCTAGGGATTCAGACAAAATTATGAAGTGCACAATATTCCTAGACTTTCAGCATTTTGTTTTGTTTAATGGGCTCCAGTGGGAGCTCCTATTAACCTGCTCTTAGAGAGAAGAGCTTTTTTTGTTGTCATTGCTGTTGCTGTTGTTGTTTGCCCCCTTCTGTCTGAGTCAGGTCATGAATCATGTGCCTGATCTTCACTCCTAGTCTTCCCTGTGATGTCCCACGGGGGCCCATTAAGACCATCCTTGCTGCATCCCTCCAGAGAAAGGCCAAGTGCTGAAGTGGCAGGAGTATGGGAAGAGAGAGGCTCTTTTGGCTCAGGGAATTGCAGGATCCTTGGAGTGGAGTAGCGAGTCACTGTTAGGGTTTGGATAAGGGTAGGACTTCTCCTAAACTACACAGGCATGTGGTGGTCTTCTGGGGGGGCTGAGTTATATACCAGGATAAACTAAACTGTTCAATTGCAGGGCAAAAGTATGGTTTGGGTGTTTTTCCTTCTTAAATTGCTCTCTGAGTTGTGGCCTCTCCACTCATAGGGTGATGTGAGAACTAAGATGTCTGGGAAATAGACGTTTCTGACATGCAGTCGGTTGCAGAATCTTCTGTGTTCTGGACCAGAAACTACACACACTGGAGCTGTTAGAGTTGCCTATGCCTTTGGGGCAGAAAAGCCCTACGTTGGCTCCCCTGGTTGAGACATAACACACCCACTTCATGCATTTCAAATAAATTTCCTGCAAGAAACCATCCCACATTTTTTATAACCATGGATATTTTTAAAGCATTTCTCTATTTTCTTGTGTGTCACTGCCACAGACTATGAAAATTGTTGGACTATATAGTGAGGTTGGTTTGGATTTTCTTCTTCTTGCAGTTTGTATCAGGAAAGAAAGTTTTCTGTAGTCATGTGCCAGCCTGGCCTCTCTGAGTGCACTGTCTGCTTTTTATCCATGAAATCACATACCAGAAAGTCCATCTAAAGAGCATTATTAGATGAGGCTGCAGAGTCAAGTACTGGAAAGCTAAGGCAGTGCCAGACTTAAGATTCTTCTGCTTATACAATGATAATAGATGCATTAAGACACTGTGAAAGCTTTTGTAGGTGGTCAGAATCTTGCAGAAGGTGGGAGATCTGTCTCATGGGCAGGACTGATGAGTTACCTAAAACCTGACTCATCTGCATTGATTCTTTCTTGTTTGTCCCTGCCCCCCAACCATCTTCTCTCTGTTCATTTTGGTCCACTGTGTCCTCTGAAACTCCTAGAAGGTACTAAAACTTTGGTGTCTATGACGTGCACCACCACACTGTGCTGCAGAGGAGGAGGAAGTGGCAGAGGAGGATCGCTAGGACCAAACAGCCTCTGAGGGGCACGAAAGGGCATTTTTCAGCCAGAAGGAAACAGACAGAAGCTGCTAGGTAGGTCGGCCCTCTCTGTGGTTTGTTCCTGGCTTATTCAGCTTCCTCTGGTGATGAGCTGTCAGTCACTGGTGAGGCACTGGAAAAGGCTACAAAAGTATTGCTATTTTCTGTTCCAGAAAACACTTCCAAGGCCTTTTCTGAGGAGAGAATGAAAATTTACCCCCCATCACACATTAGCAGAGTGCAGAGCAGCTGAGCTGTGTGCATGGCTAAGGCAAGGCACTGAGAATTGCCCTTGCATAGTCAGAGAGATCTGACCAAGGGTGAGGGCTGTCAGGGTCACCTGATGCAGGATGTCTTACTCTCTCCCTACCTCTGCCTACACTAGAAGTAGTGTAAGAAGGCAGTGATTTTCATTTCTGACTGAATACTGATGCTTATTCGCAGTTTAGGCAGCCAAAAATAAAACTAATTGGCTAAAATATTCCATTTGGATGTATTATTATGGGAATAAGTTTTGAAAAATGAAAACATTTTCAGATTGCTAATGCTCTTTTTATGAAGTTTGTGAAAACGACATTTTTAAAAATGAAAAATATTTCCTGTCTTCTTTATTTATTTAGGGGAATAAAAAAAAAAGAAAATCCCCTGTAATTTCCCCTTAGCTTTAGATACAGCCCTTCCCCTCTGCTGTATGTTGACAGCAGATTCAAGCAGATGTTGCTCTATCCCTGACATGCAGGTTACCATTTCCAGCTTTCCTTCATGGCTATGGGGGCTAAAAGCATTTCTCAATAATGAAAACAGAGATGTTGCTGTCATCAAAGCAGAGCTGGAGCCCCAGGCAGATGTCTGTGCATTAATCTGTCCTGTGCATCATGTAGATGTGTTCCCTGGGCTCTGCAAAGGCAGGTACAGCCTTGCATGTGCTTTATCCACAGCGACTTCACTGCAGACATTCCATGTTCTAATTGCTGCCTCTGTACTGTTGGCATGACCAGGTGAGTACACACAGTCACTGGCAGCTTCACTGGGGTTTTTTGTAAATAGTTCTATTTTTTTCCATTTCATTTGCAAGTTAGTACACTAACAGTAGGGTTGAGATAAGGTTAAAAATAAGTTTACAATTACCCATCACTTCCTACTGAAAATAATAAGTTTTCTTTACTCTTTGGAGTAACTGTGAAGAATACAAAGTGGAAACTCACATTGCTTTTACATTTCAAAACCTTTCACCTTTAAAACAGTTAAGAATACAGGTAATCTGTCACTTGGTTAACAACAGAGACACAGCAAATACATCTAGATCCCATGGCCACAAAGATGCTCAGAGGGCTGCAGCAGCTCTGCTATGAGGACAGGCTGAGAGAGTTGGGACTCTGCAGCCTGGAGAAGAGAAGGCTTCCAGGAGAACTTAGAGTAGCCTTCCAATATCTGAAGGGGGCCTACAGGAAGGCTGGGGAGGGAGTATTGACNGATGATCCTTGAGGTCCCTTCCAACCTTACCATTCTATGATTCCATGATGATGATGATGATGATGATTATTATTTAAAAAGGTGGTGGTGAGGTTATGTTTCTGTTTTAAAAGTTCATTAGCCTCAGCTAAATAAGAACATTTCATTTTGTTAATAGTAAAATATTTTGTCTCACTGTTCAACTCTCGATTGTCTCTTCATCATAATTCATTTATTTTTCAATAACAAAATGACCTCAAATATGGAAAAATGACATTTTAAAAACTATTGGAACAACATGTTCCAGGCATTTGAAGGTTTTTAATTTTTTTGTCTCTTAATGAATAGTGAATGTCTGTTAACAAATAGTGAATCCAAACCCCACCAGTCCAGTGGTGTAGTGCTCTGTGTGTGCAGAGTAAATGCATGTGTTTGTTGCTGACCCAGTTTTGAGGCCTTGAGTGAGCTGTGTGAGTGGGAGGGGATTGGAGCTAGATGATCCTTGAGGTCCCTTCCAACCTTACCATTCTATGATTTCATATTCTGGAATTGGTTAGAATTTAGAAATTGTATGAAAGAAAAAAAAACTCTTCTGCCATGGAATTTGAATACCACATTCAAGCATCCTCCTGCCTATACCTGCAGGTTCACTTGAACACTGAAAAATTTGAACCAGTGTTTTCAGAGTCCAGCTTAGCTCCCATAAAAGTCAAATAAAAAGTTCATTTGAATGAACTGGTGGTTGGATTAAGCTTACAACATGTCTGTTCTTTTTCATGAATACCCAAGTATTAGAACTACAAAACACAACTGAAATATTCATTTTCTGAGGCGTTATTTGGAATTCAAGCCTTCTGAAGATCCACATTTTGAACTGGGTCATATAATTTTTAATAGAAATATCACATCCAATAAAAATCCACCTCAGGCATAACAAGCTAAATAGCTAAACATTCAGTTGGCTCCCTCTTAATATATCACAGCAGTTAAAAAACTGCACACACACACACACACAGATGTATACAGAGTTATACATAACCAAGGACTGTTTTCTCTCCTGTTAATGCAAGGTAACAGTGACACAGATGGCATAACACAATTCACAAGAAGCAGTAAGATACTGGGCACTAAATGAATGTTAAATAGGGTAGAGAGCTAACAGGGAGGGTGCAGTAAAGATGAGGATGCAGTGAGAGACCATGTCAATGTAGATGCATTCCAGCCAATGTCTAGCAGAGACAATGCCCCACTTGGGACTGTGCAGCACCATGCAGATGTCCTCTTTGGACGTGGAAATATTGTAGCTGTGTGGAACATCCAAAGGTGAGTCTGCACAGTTAATATCCAGTCTGGATAATGAGCATACAGAGAATCAAGGAGAGCTGCAGCATAATCTTTTTATTTCCTGATTCACCTTCAAAAAGGACAGTCTCTGCTTTCCACAAAAATCTTTCCATTAAAAACTTTTTGTCAGGTGTAACTGAGCTAATTAAATTCAGGATACTTCAGTCCAAAGAGAATGTTGCTCAGGGAGGTTGTGGTTGCTCCCTCCCTGGAGGTGTTCAAGGCCAGGTTGGAGGAGGCCTTGAGTGAGCTGTGCTAGTGGGAGGTGTCCCTAGCTATGGCAGGGGGTTGGAACTAGATGATCCTTGAGGTCCCTTCCAACCTTACTTTCCAACCTTACCTTACCTTCTATGATTCTATGATTCTATGACCCCTCCAGACTAAACTTTTTAAATGCATTTTGTTATAACAAAAAATAATTCAGTTTGCACAACTCCTCTGTTTGGAGCTGGTGCAGGTAGAAAGATGGAGAAACATCTTAAACCTCATGCACGAGCTGGTTACTTAACATGACTCTAGCCTGCCTGGTTGGCAGTTGGTCTTCAGTGCTAATGGTCAGCTTCTCTTCCCTCTTCTGCTTCCACAGTTGACAAATCTCCCTCGTGACCTTTTGGGAGAGAATAGACATATACAGTGGTCTACAGACACAGAAAAAAGAGAGATAGTTTACATAGGCTTGTCTGTGGTGAGGAAACTATGATCACTGCAGCTTCAGAGTATTTTACTCGCTACCTGAGAGAGAAAGACATCAAGTGTTTGCTTAGCCAACTTCTGCAAGACAAAATATGACCAACAAACTATCTGTGTAGTTTTTTCTGATGTGTTCAAGGCCAGATTGGATGAGGTCTTGAGTAACCTGTACTAGTGGGAGGTGTCCCTGCCTATGGCAGGGGGTTGGAACTAGATGATCCTTGAGGTCCCTTCCAACCTTACCATTCTATGATTCTATGATTCTATGAAGTCAAGATTCCTGCCTGGAGTGTTGGCTGAGTATCCCTGGACCACAGTTCAAGTACTAAACTTCAAGTACTCTTCAGACCTTTACATGTGGAGGAAATAAGGTTAATGCTCTTTCTGAATTGCTGCTATAGACTTAGTTCATGACTGAGAAAAACATCAGGCTTTGGCTCCAACTATAGAGTGCAGTGGGACAATCTGGAGGAACACAGACAAAGGAAGTGAAGGCATTTGCAATATGTGCAATGCACCTGACCCATGTGCTGGCTGGCCTGGAACACTGATCAGGTGAGGGTTTGATTTTTGGCTTACAATTACAGCTACTATAAAGTTTTCTGATTGAGGAAGATTTAATGTCTCATTGGGCACTTGAAGCTTCACTCTAGCCAAACAGGACAGACTGGGTCAGAGGAAAAGGGAGTGTCTCTGCTTTCACAGGTCCTCCTTCACATTATGACTGCATTCAGCATTGCATTGTGTCCTCTCCTTGCAGAGTCCAAGTATGAAGTCTCCAGCCCAATAGCCTTCCATCACAAATGAAGTTTGGAAGCTGTGGGCTTGGAGATATAGTAATTCTACTATATTCTACTAATATGGATACTGGAGTCATATTATTCACCAAATTTTCAGCCTGTATTTGTTTAATTCTCTGAAATGTAGCTTAGCTTAGACTTTTGAAGGCCCTGGTCTGATTTTAGAGCTCACCTTTCATTTAGCACTTAAGAAGATCCTTGTGCTGGGTGCTGTAAAAATCTAGAACAAGGAGATACTTCCACGTGTGCACCGTGAGAGGTGCCCAATTAATGCAATCATCTTATAAGACCAAAAATGTTTAGAAAAACTTGTTATATCTTCATGCTTGTCTTGGTGGAAGGGGTTAAACCATGGTCACATTCTGAGCACTTGTATCTGAGCTTTCTTCCAGATGTGTCAGGCTGTACCAGCACCATGCAGTATAGGGATGTATGGGCTGATTTCAAATACTCTGGTTCCTCCAGGTAGGATTATGCTGAACTTTGCTGTACTGAGATGCTGCTTCTAAGACCCATTAAACTATCTCTGTCAACACAGAGTCCCAAACAGCCTACTAAGTCCTGTTCTGCAGCATAAGCCTGATGAAGTAGTTCCATTTTTACAGCACTGACTTTTGTTTCAGCACACAGTGCTACCCAGCCAGTGCTGTAAAAGATAACTACTTCATGAACTCTCCATTCTCAGTGCTCTCTCCCCAGGCAAGTGAAGAATTAACTAAGATACTTCTTTCTCAGTCTGCACTGAACAGCACAGGCAGCCAGACCTGCTTGCAGTTAGCGGTACGTTAACAAAATCAGAGAGCTCTGAGTTATGGCAGATAAGTTCCCAGATGAAAGGTAATATCCTGGCAGGGTCCTGGGCTCCCTATTCATTAGTTATTCTTTTTCCAGAGCTTCAGTTTAATTTTCTTCCCTCATCTCCTTTTGGGGAAGGTGTGAACAGAACAGAAAACAGGATAAACAGGATTTTAATTCCCTCCCCTCCCCCAGCCCTGTGAAAGCATTCATCCCCCACTATTGCTGAGAATATAAATTCTAAAGTGCCTTGGGAAGGACCGTGGCAGGGAGTGCAGCAGGGAACGACAGGCACTGCTAACAAGGATCTGGGAACGAAGGACTAACAAACTCCTCTCCAAAAGCTTTAAACTTCGAGCTCCGGAGTGTTGCCTGCACTGCTCGTCCAATCTTGGAGGTCTCTCAGCCTTAGTCCCGGCAGCATCCCCGGCTCCCTGCTGCCTACTAGTCCGTTTCCTGCTTGTGCGGTAAGACCGAGGCGCCAGGGCGGCGGCCCAGGCCGGCCCGGCTGAGCGGGGCGGCCATACTGGCTGTCCGCCGCCAGAGGGAGCCATGCACACGGCCGGGCCAGCGCTGAGCCGTGGACTGCTCTGAGCCGAGCTGCGCTGCTGCGGGGGACTGCGCCCGCGGCAGGGCGGAAGGAGCCCTGGCTTGGGCTGGACCCAAGCTATAACTATGCTTCTCATCTCCTGCTGAGCTAGGACTAGGAGACTTGGCTCTGGGAATGAAGAAAAGGAGTTTTAGTGTGAGTAGTTGCGAGTGAGTATGGATCCCCAGCAGGGGAAAGCAACATGGCTTGGGTATCCCCAAAATACAGGCTGGTTTGGAGACTCACTTTGGAAACCACAGAAGGCAGGGACAGTTTCACAAAAGATGGAGGTTGTTGGTGTGGTCCCACAGGCACAGCATGCCTGAGAATGTTCTCTTCGGAACAGAGGTGGAGTGAATTGGCAAAGCCACCCACTGACATTTATAGCAGTCAAAGCTAAAACTGTTTGTGAAGGCTTGCAGAAGGAGCTGGAGAAACTGAATGATTGGGTAATAAAATGGCAGATGAAATTCACTACCAATAAATGCAAAGTAATGCACATGGAGGAAAACAACCTTAACTATATGTTCGCAGTGATGGACTCTAAATCAGCTATTACCACTCAGAAGACAGATTTGGGAATCATTACACATAATTCTTCAAAAACATCATCCCAAAGCTAGCAGTGGTCAAAAAGACAAATGGAACTTTAGAAATTATTAGGAAAAAAATAGTAAAGGTGATAAAAGGCATGCTTTTGTTACCATGCAAACCTATGCTGTGCTTACATCTTGAATGCAGTTCTGCTCTCCTGGCAGAATGGAGAAAAAAAAAGAAAAAAAAAAGGAAAGAAAAAAAAGAAGTATGAGGTGGCTGTCGAAAATATAAAACTAGAAATTCATGAACAAGATGACAAGGTTCAATGGAGGGAAGGAACAATTCGTTAGGCAGCAGATTTAAAAGAAGCACCACAATTATTCAAGAGACAATGGCACCGTGGAACTCAACGCCACAGGAAATTTTTAAAGCCCAAGTGTAATTAAACAACAGCAACAATTAAATGAAGCTGTTGGCATTAGGCCAAGCAAAGTTTGTAGGTTTTGAGTGATGTAGACACAAGTGCAGCTCGGGAAATAACATCATTTCTAGCTGCTGGAAAGGCATATAGGGATGGGGTTAATCACCCTATCCCAACCTTGCTTCTGATGCGCTTTTATTTTAATCTGTTGGGATGCACAGACGTTCACTTTTAACCAGCAAGGCCGTGCTGACATCATTATGCTAAAGATAAAGAAATATTTTGGTCCTGAGGAAAATGAGTGGCAGAATTCATTGATTTAAAGACGAGGGAAATCAGTTCTGCCTCTAGCTGGGTCATGTCTCACTGCGCGAAGTGTTGCATTGATTGAAGCCAGACTGCTGGCGCAGCATGAGCAGCTTATAACAGGTAGCTCTGAGCTACCCAGAAAGTAGCAGTGACTGTGAGTGGGATTCATTTCAGCTAACTTTAGCTGGTGTTGAGAACTAGGTGCTTATTCTTTAGGCAAGTGAGATACCTCTTAGTGTCGGAGTGTTTCCACAGTACTGGGTTCACCAGAGGGAACAAGGACAAGAGGCATATATCATGTTCCTGGAAAAAATAAAAAGCAACTAAAACATTGGAAGCATAAAGTCACCTTGCCTTGCCTGAAACAGGAAATTAAGGTGATGGTGTTTGGACACCTTGCACTAGAGACAGGAGCTGAGAACTCAGTTTCCCTAAGGAAAATAAGCTTGGTACTGTTTGCCTTGGGGATGTAACAGGGTCCCCATACTTTTCAGGTGTCTCAGTGACAGGTTGAGCAAGCAAAATCCAGAAACAGTATTTACATAAGCATACATATATCTGGCTGGTGCAGGATTATTGAATAGGGATCACACTTTAGGTCGTTAGTGAACTGATGCAGAGCTGTAGTTGCTTTGGCTAACCAGGGCTGCATCTCTTTCTATCAGGAACAGACCTTCTGCCACTGAGGAAGTATCACTCAGAACTGGGTCTTGACTACTGGAGCAAGCATAATTTAAATTAGCAGTAAGCAAAATCAAAGAAGAATGTTGCAGAAGGCAATACAAATAAAGCAATACTTCAGGCTATATGTTTTAGGAAGGCAGGAAGGAGGCACCTAAGTTTGGGGGAGTCTGTCCCAGGGATAGATTATGTCTTTCTTTCCCTCTCTCTCTCTCTTTTTCTCTCTCTTCCCCCCCCCCCTTTTTTCTTTTTTCCTTTCAATTGTTTGTGTAGCATTTGATCTCCAGTTCATCCTCCATTCTCTCCAGATCTCAAGCCTTATATACTTTATATCTAAATGCTCGATCACTGAAGTGTTACATGGAAAAGAAATATGTATATACAGATACATATTTGTTTATAGGCAGAGAGGAAAAAAAGGGCTAATAATCTTTTCACAAGCGGTACATAGGGCCTGCTAGTCAGCTGAATTCTTTGTTATGCACAGTTCATATTAATTATCATCTATTGCAGTGGTGCTTAGCAGCTGCCACTGAAACTGAAGCTCCCTCATGCTGTATTTGCACAAGCACTAAGGGGGAGTCCTAACCTTGAATCTATCATTGCTTTACTAGGCAAGAGAAGCTACAACAAGAAAGAGGAGACATCTCCCCTGCTCAGTGTCTCTGACTATCCTCATACTTCTAGAAAGGAATATTTACCCAGAGCAGTGCTTGGCTAGCTATCCCTGATCAAGACAGTGCTTTGAATGTCCCAGAGCAGTACAGTGTAGAGGCTCCAGGACAAGCCCTGGATCCAGAAAAATGTCACAGATGGAGTAATGTGCCTGTAACCCCTCTGACCCAGGCTGGTGTGGCTTCCACCCCCACAGCAATTCTATGGGCTATTGGCAGAAGAACCAGCACCCATCCTGCCTTCGGCGACAAGAGGGCCTACAGTGGGCACACAGAGGGGACAGTACTAGGAAAAATCATAGAATCATAGAATCATAGAATGGTAAGGTTGGAAGGGACCTCAAGGATCATCTAGTTCCAACCCCCTGCCATAGGCAGGGACACCTCCCACTAGTACAGGTTACTCAAGGCCTCATCCAATCTGGCCTTGAACACATCCAGGGAGGGAGCATCCACAACCTCCCTGGGCAACCTGTGCCAGTGCCTCACCACCCTCACTGTAAAGAACTTCCCCCTAACATCCAGTCTAAATCTCCCCTCTGCCAGTTTAAGC
>VWZE01014404.1:48364-89546 GCA_013396675.1 Eubucco bourcierii | reverse complement strand
CAAGCCCTATGAGGAGAGGCTGAGGGAGCTGGGACTGTTTAGCCTGGAGAAGAGGAGGCTCAGGGGGGACCTTATTGCTGTCTACAACTACCTGAAGGGTGGTTGTGGCCAGGAGGAGGTTACCTTCTTCTCTCAGGCAACCAGTGACAGAACAAGAGGACACAGTCTCAGGCTGCGCCAAGGCAAGTTTAGGCTGGAGGTGAGGAGGAAGTTCTTCACTGAGAGAGTGGTTTGTCACTGGAATGGGCTGCCCAGGGAGGTGGTGGAGTCAGCGTCCCTGGAGGCGTTCAAGGCACGTTTGGACATGGCACTTAGTGCCATGGTCTAGTCTTGAGGGCTGTGGTGATGGGTTGGACTTGATGATCTCTGAGGTCTCTTCCAACCCTTGCGATACTGTGATACTGTGATACTGTGATAATGGGCCTCTGGACACAGAATAGCCAATCAGAATGGCAGTTAGCCAAGCCTGACAGTATTAGGTGAAGCCATAGCTTGCTTTACCCAAATTTGGGAAAAACACAGGCCTTGCATGAGGCAGGTACAAGCTGGTCCTGTGTACCTTGTTTACCACAGGGTGTAAAAAGGAGCAAAACAAGTCCGGGCAGGACAGAGTCCTCAGACTTGGTGACTCCAGGTTCCATGTCCTCTTTTCCACAGTTGCTTCTCCCCAGAACAGAAGGAGGGAGAGCAGAGAAACATGTCTGGGCAAACCAGGACATGTATAAGCCTATTTTGGCCTCTTCAGGCCTACCACAACAACTGGCTGACCATCCTGCCACTGGTTTGAACTCTGATGTCAGACACTGACCAGTGAGTGAATCGCGTCTAAAATACACTGGCATGCCAGATAATTACTAGCAGGTTCCTTAATACCCTTGAAATGGGGCCATTAATTCCCTGCTACCGAACACAAATACCTCTGATGTTTCTTTGGAGTTGCTATCTGTTTTCAGTGTGATGTCCAGTCCTGTCAAGATCCAGTTCTTCCACAGCTTCAGGCATGCTGAAATTGGTAGCCTTTACCCAGCCCTGCAGGCACTCATGTGAAGCTTTATTGGAAAGTGGTTAAGCTGTTCTCCTTACAACATGTACAAGACTTGCTAGAGGCCTGTAGAGAGCCTGAGCATGCACAGAGACCTATCCTCCCACTGCCTCCAGTGCCTGCGACCATTTCTGTCTTCCCTCAAGCACAAGGCCAAAGGGTCAATGCCATACATTTTTTTTTTTTTAAAAATAAATTAAAAATGTGCAATGTTATCTATAATTATGACATTCTAGGTCCTTTTTATCTTTTGCAATGCAGCTATAGTAAATGATTTAATTGTGTGGCACCTCTTTGCCTCTCACAGCAAGAGCATAACACTTATTAGTTTCAATAGGAATTATGTGCACATAACTATGCAAGAAATGAATATACCCTTTTGATTACAATAAGGTTATAAGCAGCAGGAGTCCATTATGATTAGCAGTAAAATGAAGAATTTTTCACAAATCATAAATGTTACTTTATAATTTCCCTTTCTCCTTATCCTTTTTCTCTGTGTGCATCTGCAAATTTATATTTTGTCCTAATTCGGGCACTTTGCAATCATCCCAAAAGCTGTTATCCATTATAACCCAAAATGAATTTCCTCATCTTTCTTTTCGAATTTCCAAAGGATTGATTATGCCAACAAGAAAGTAACAAAGAAAGAAGAAAAAAAAAAAAGACTAAGAGGAACAAATGTATTAAAATCCCTCAATAATATTTTCCTGAACTGACTTTCTGTTTCTCTACCCTAGGGCTACATCTGACTTGAATGTCACTTTGCATCCTCGCAAAGTCTGCCACATCCTAAAGTCCTCATACTCCCACAGGGCAGCAGAGCCACTGTGTTAGTATCACCTTAACCTCTCCAAATCAGTACAAGGTCTAAAGAGGAGGAAGGAAATGCTACTGGAAGGTGTACTGTTACAGCTGGTGCCACAGTATCTGCCTAAGGTGGTACAGTGTGGCATACATTCTTTTGCTTGTGACTCTCTGTTCTGAAAAGGTGTTTTCCCTGCCATCCTGTCACACAGCTGTGATTGTGGGAGGCCACATCAGTGAAGGGTGCAGCTCTTGTGGAAGTCTGGGTGTGAGATCCTCAATGCCTGTGAAAGCTTTGAGGCAGCATTGGAAGAAAGGTGCACTGGTTCTGAGGTGAGGGCAGGTCTGGGGCTGTCTCTTTAGATATCACTGTGAAGTCCTGGCTGTCAGAGGTGGGAGAGTGGACTAGGCAGACTGCAGCCTCTTTATACACATCGGCATGAAATTGCAATTCAGGCCAATCTGTGTGCTGTAGACATGGCCAAGAGTTACGTTCTTCTTTGACATTACAGAAGATATTTAAGAGAAAAGGAAATATAAAAGCAACAGAGAAAATCTTTGGCACTTTGGGTGGAGCTACATCTCAATAAAGAAGGCAGCATTTCTCTCCTGATATACAAAGCAAATGAAAGCAGATTTAGAATTATATCCTTGGGTACTGAGTACTGACTAGTCTTTAGAAAGGGCTAATAAGCTTGTTGCCACTTCTGTTGTTTTTTCTATAGCTGCTTTGGTCCTGGTTGAAAAATACTATCTGGCAGAAAAAGAAGCTTGTGTGTGGCTCTAGAAAATGGCTATCCTGTGTTTCCAAAGGTCAAAGCTTTGCCATACAGCAGATAGGTGTCAGAAGAAATGATGCTGTACTGTCCATTAAGAATTAAAAACCTATTCCTATCAAATGTTCTATAGGTTCATAGCAAGTAGCAGGCACAACACCAGCTGGAAATAGAGGAGCTATTGTGACCAGAGGCCAAAAAGTGTGTTCAGCTATGTGCATACAGATACACAGCTAGACCCTCACTATACCACAGCGGGTCAAATCCTAACCGCGGCTGTGATCTGTAACCAACACATCGGCCCACACCTTATTGCCGTTTTGCACTCTTTATTCTACCACCCGAAGTGTGCTCTGTAAGGCTGACCACTTCTCATTCAGTTGGTAGGAGGTTTACCACTGAACTCAGCAGGTGTTAATTACATCTTGTGACTAAAGAAAACAATTTAACGGGCACCCAACAGCGTTTAAACAAACAAACAAACACACACCAGTTTGAGCACTAACCAGATGGAGTTCCCTTTGAGGGTGAGTTCCTTGGTGGGGAAGGCTGCTTTCTGAGAGGTGGAATGGTAGCCCTGGAGTTTAAGGCAGTGCCTTTTTGCTTTGCTGTTAAGAGTTACATTCCAAAGAAGATTTCACAACAGAGCAGAAACCTGTGCCCGTGTTGAAGGATATGGTTCGTGATGATGAGCTCTCTTGTTTAGTGGGGGAAGAAGCATGAGAAACTCCTTGACATTTATCGCTTTAAAATTATTGCAAGATTATAGCAGAATGATCCCACTGTAAAACCAAACCTTACCAGTTCTTCCAACCCCTGCAAGCACTAATACCTTTATGATTCTTATGCTTCAAAGGTGAATAGGAAAAAGCTCTGATTTCTTATCACGTCCCTTCATATTTGGTTACTATTTTTCTTCATAGAAATCTTAAAAACCTGGAGCCGAGGCACTAGAAGCAAAATTAAGTTATTTGTATACTTACAAAATTGTATTAGCAGGTGTTAAAGGAAGTGACAGCTAGCTCTATATTTACTATGTCAAAATGATTTTTATTACTAAATGGTATTTTCCAACAGCTGTAGCTTGCAAAACATCCACCTTCTAGGCTGAGATTAACCATGCTTGGTGAGTAGCTTTGAAAAGTTAACGTAGAAAATATTCGGACCATTTTGAAGTAAGAATGAGAAGCAGAATAATTTTTGCCATCCTATCTTGTGACACTTTTCAACAACATTCATGGGCAAAACTCTGATTTGTCACGGAAATAGCTATGCCCATGTTGCAATGCTCAGCTTTGCTGTGAAGGAAATTGATTTTTATTTAACTGAGATATGAGTGTTTTAAGATCTCCCACCAACTAAAGCATCCCCCTGGAGGTGTTCAAGGCGAGTTTGGATGTGGCACTTGGTGCCATGGTCTAGTCTTGAGGTCTGTGGTAACGGGTTGGACTTGATGAGCTTTGAGGTCTCTTCCAACCTTGGTGATACTGTGATACTGATTTTTCATCATTTCCCCACCTCCCCCCCCCCCCCACCCCTCTAATTTTAACCTTATGACCCTGATCTTGAAAACACTTGGCATGGGCTGAGCGGTTCCCTTGGCTCCAACAGAGTGACCACGATGCATACAGCCTGGAGAGCAGGTCTTTGTAAAAAGGGATACATGTTTATCTATTTATTTATTTTTAATCATTAACCTGTCCTGTAACTAATTTCAATGCAAAACCACCTGGTTAAATTTGAAATGCTTTTAACATCTTGAAGAGGTTTGAATGACCCAGACTCTCAGGAAAAGAGTGTACATGCCTTTCTCCTCCTGCTGCTCTGATCTATAGCAAACATATACAGGGCAGAGAAGAAAAACACTCCTGAATTTTATTCTTATCTGTTTTTGTGACTGGACATCATAGCTTTCTGTAATTTATGGCTTCTCTTTTCTGCACTCTGAACAAGGGTGCAGTCTAATATGCAGAAGCTGGAAAGCTGTAGATGAGGATGCAGGCTGGCTTCACTAAACAGCCATCCCTCTCTCCTTGTTCCTGAAGAAGCATTTGGCAGTTGATCAAGAGAACATTTGCAATTCCTATGCTGAAGCTGGAACAGTGAGCTTCTGGCAAGCCTGCCTAAAACACTAAAAAAGGGTATCCAATGCCACAGCTATTATAGGGAACAGGGAAGTCGCCCACTGCAGCAAAAAGGCTGGGAAACACTTTCTGCTGGCATTGCCTTCTAATCCCTGAGCAAGTCTTGTAAGCATTGCAAAAGGAGGTGGAGACAAGAGACAACAGTTTAGCAACAGACATTAAAAGGAAACCAGCAAACAAGGATTTGCTTGACAGCTTATGAATGACGTTAGCACACATGTTTTTAGAAGCAGATTATCAGAGGCTCTGTCAGAACACTGCCACTCATAGAGAATGTAAGCAAATGAAAAGCATCTATGGTCTTCATACATGCTATGTCCTCTGCTGTTGTGTGGCACTTCTCCTAACAACGGTGGACTTGCCTAGAGGCGTGGGAGCCAGGCAGCTGCCATCTGGGTATCTCCACAGTGCAGCAGTGCATGGAGGTACAAGCTCCAGTCTGAAGGCATTTGAGTTGTATTAATGTGCCCAAGCTAATAAGCTCTGCCTCAGGAAACTGTTATCTAACATTTCAGCAACCGTTTAGGGTGAAATGCCAAAGCCAGATACTTTCCCTATCCAGGCAAATGCTCTGATCATTGGAGTAGAAAGCAACAGTTGCTTGTGCTTTCTTGCTGTTTGACCTGATTGAGCATTCCCATCTGCCTGTGGCTCATGTTGGATTAAGAGTTGGAAAAGCCTAAAAGATAGGCAGGTTGTTAAGCAGCTCAAATGAATGTGGAAAAAGATAGATGTGAGTCTGTCTTTGCTAGGTGGTGAAGCAAACTCAGGCTTTCCACTAGGATAAGAATGACCCAAAGCCATCAACCCACTGCCACCCTTGGAAAGAAGGAATAGCTCCCTGTAGTGCTGGAATGAACACTCCTTCTCTCCCCAAACCCAGGAAACTCCAAGTGCTAAGCCTTGCTCAACCACATACTCTCTGCATCGCTCAGTACCGTCTTCAGGCTGCTCTGACATACTGACCTCCCTCTTCCCATAAGCAGTACAGTTTATGGGCCCTTAGCACAGGTTTTGAGCCTCTCTGAAGATACCAGCCCAAAATTTGGATGCTGCAGCTGCTATGGCATCTCCTGGTTCTTGCTCTGTAAGTTACACCACAGCTACCATGGCACAGCTGAGCATGGAGAGCCATGTGTGAGCTAAATCCTGACAGCTTCTGGGAAGAGAGGGAGTGATATGGGTGGGGGCCTATGAAGGTGGAGTAAGTGCATGATAGAATTGTGCTGGGCACAAAAAGGCACTTTTTTGGTGATTTTCAAGTGACCATTTGTGCTCCATATCTCAGCACTGAAGTGTAAGAAAAAGAGTGGGTGCATGACAGCATGTTTGCTCTCGGCTCGCAGTGGGGACAAGTGTCAAACTGATTCCTCCTTATTACAGGCAGTCAGAGGGCTTATGTGTGGCAAAGCCAGCTTATCCAAACAAAGAGGCAATTGTGTATTGCACACATGTTTTACCCACATGCTGTGATGACTCAAGCTTCCTTTCTTGCAGCTGATGGTATCATTAGAAGGTTTCTGCTCTGAATTAGAACCGGAACCCTTGAAGAAGTAACAGCCTCATGATTCATAGCTTTCTGTTATTTGTTTGCTCAAAAAATTTCTTCATCCCATTGTAGAGAGATCAGGGTAAGGCTGGATGTAGTGCAAGGGCTGCTGACAAGCATAAAGGCCTGGGATGCTGGACCAGCAGAGGCTCAGGCATGAATTTATGAGGGACTGCCTCGTTGGGGCAAATGAAGCATTGTAGTGCTGGGGAACCTACTACCCACACCTCTTACTGGTGTACATTCCCACCAGATTTGAAGAATGGAGAGGAGAGTTGTTCTCCCTCTAGCTGAATTTAATCACTTACAGTTCCTCTAATATTTCCTAGGCTCAGTGGATTGTAAAAAACTGTCATTAAACATGCAAAAGCAACACTGACATTTACTCGACAAGGAAGAACATATGGAGTGAGCCCATGCTCTGTGCTCTGCAGCACTTCAGAGGCTGGATAAGCAGCTCTCTCCTTTCAGTTGCTAGTCTGGCCTGGAAGGTTTGTTAATTGATTAGCTCTGTTAGTCTGGCAAAAACACCAATGTGTTATTCTGAATGCAACTGCAAGCATGATCCTAATGTAATTTTCTACCTTCTGATGCTTAATTTCTAGTACCTTTCAGTAGATTATAGAATCATAGACTCATAGAATGGTAAGGTTGGAAGGGACCTCAAGGATCATCTAGTTCCAACCCCCTGCCATAGGCAGGGACACCTCCCACTAGCACAGCTCACTCAAGGCCTCGTCCAACCTGGCCTTGAACAATTCCAGGGAGGGAGCAGCCACAACCTCTCTTAGCAACCTGTTCCAGTGTCTCACCACCCTCACTGTAAAGAACTTCCTCTAACATCCAGTCTAAATCTTCCCTCTGCCAGTTTCAACCCATTACCTCTCGTCCTGTCGTTACAAGACCTTGTCAATAGTCCCTCCCCAGCCTTCCTGTAGGCCCAGTATTTGTTTACTGCAACCAACTGTGAGGTCACACCTGGTACCAAGATGGTTCTATTTCTTGTTATCTCTTTGTTTTTTGTCACCTCAGCTTCCCCTTGCCCCCCACCAATGCTCAGTGATTGTGTGGTAGAGTTTTGGTTTTGTAGCTTTGCCCCATACCATGTGTAACTGTTTAAAGAGATAAATATGGCTCCAGAACTAACAGTTTGGGTTTGGTTTTTTTTGCTGAAAATTCAGTGAACATTTCAAATTGCAATTTGCAACTTTTCCACTGCAATAAATGCTTCTAGCAAAGCCATTCTGAACAAGCTGGGAGTACCTTACTTTAACTCCAGTTCTTCTACATCTGCAGCTTGTTATTTCCTATTCAAAGGGAGAATGCAAGCAGTAAATAATAATTCTCTGCTGGAGAGAATTACTGCAATGAGTATTTCAGAATTGGAGCTTAAGGCTCATTTTGCACAATGAATGGAAAAAGATGGGGGGAGGGGGAGGGAGGGGGAGCCAGTTGTAATTGGCTCATGGATTTTGCAGTTTATTAACTCTCTTTTTCTCTTTCTTTATAAATATGTACATACATGCATGTATATTTAATGTACTGAATTATTGCTCCTTCATCTTTTCCCCTACCACTTCCAACACTAGAGGGGAAAAAGTGGTGTAAGCTCAGACATCTTGATGTTAGGAAAGCCACGGGAGAACACCAGGCTTGCACCTAAACTCCTCAGTTGCAATATTTTGCATACCTCCTCCTGGGGCAATGGAAATGATGCAGATATAGTGAAAGGGCTTTTGGAGCGAGGTCTGGAACTGCATTAGAATTGAGTAGGAGTTGAGTGGCTTAGTCTTCATTTACATTTGCAAGCTGCATTTCTCATCTGTGCAATTCCCTTATTCAGCACTCATTTCTAGAGTGCAAGAAATTAGGGTTATTTCTTTGGCAGCTGACCTAGAAAGTCAGGGTCAACTTCTCCTGCTTCTCTGTAGAATTTTATAGTGCATCCATTTCTGCAGCCTCCAAGCACTTTTTTATGTAAGGGAAAAAAAAAAAAACAAACAACCCACCAAACTCCACATAGAGTTCATGGGGCTCATGGCAGTTTCCTTTTTTTGGGGTCAGAACTCTGCATGGATGACTATTTGCTTTAAAGGGAATGAGAGCATGAGGTAGGGAGAATAAAAGTTTTTTTATTGTTAGTGTCAGTGATGGCAGCAAAGTTGTATCCAAGTGAAACTAAGCCACAGCCTTTAGAGAACCCCAAGCTTGGGAATATCCTTGCTCCCCACTTGAATAATTTCCACAGAGACCTCCCTTTAATCAGAGCTGTTTCATCATCAGTTCTTAGAGGCACTGGCTCAGAGGAGCCCAACTGTCAGCAGGGGTCACAGATTGAAATTTGGTCCTTCATGAAGCAGAGATTTAATCCTTCAGCTCTGAAAAATGAGGTTTTGAATGGATGTCAGAGGCTATCTGCAAGCTAGGGAAGGGACTACAGCAGAAGGTCCGAGTGCCTGCTGTGGCTTCGGCCATACAGAAAGCAGTGTGTTGTACTGGCTGGAACTGAGGGAAGATCTAAAACTGATGTTCAGGTATGGCTGCTTCTAATAATCCGTGCACAGATTGTGCTAGCCATGTCCTACTCATGGGAGAAAGAGCTGAAGATGCTTTTCAAGCCAAGCATGAACAAAAGGAGCATTTTTAGAGTTTAATGTCAGCTGGTTGCCCAGGCTTAGTGAAGAATCCAATGGGATTCTGGAGCTTTGCGTGATTCTCAACAAGAGGGCTTCACTAATGGAGTCACCATCCATGCATATTTGCTCTGGAAAACCAGCAGGTGGGTAATTTTATTGCACAGCTCTGTCTGTGCACTGAAACCCAGCCTGGTACAGGCTCTGCAGGTTACAATGCTTCAACTGTGTCAAGGAATGCATCACCAGAGGAGCAGTGTTTATGTCAGATATAAAAGGAGGAAGAACAATTTTTGGTAGGGGTTGGAAGGGGTAGTGAGGCTGAGCCCTGTGCCTTGGGTCAGGCTGCTGGGGTGGGAAGGAGGAGGCAGAGCAAACACTTCTCCAAGGCCAAATGCTGTAAGGTGTGTGGTATCCAAAGGGGAACTCTGCCTAGTAAACCCTTTCTGGATCTGAGTATCCCTCAGAAGGTAGCTGCCACTGCAGAAAGAACAATCACGAGGGCAAAGTATGGGTGGTCTGTGGGTGGGAGCAGATCCTGATAAACCTTGTCCTGGAGACCCTTACCTGGGTTCTTTCTGCTGCTCGTTAGCACAGAGAGCTTTTGTAGGTAGCACACAAAGAAACAGAGGAGGTTATAAGGAACAAGGAAGAGAGATGTCACAATATGGTGGGAGGAAAATAAGAGCAGATGTCTAAATCAAGGAGAAGATGGACATCAATAGTACCTGGAGTACCGTGTGCAGTTCTGGAACCCTCAGCACAGGAAGGACATGGAAGTGTTGGAGCGGGTCCAGAGGACGACCACAAAGATGCTCAGAGGGCTGGAGCAGCTCTCCTATGAGGACAGGCTGAGGGAGTTGGGGCTCTTCAGCCTGGAGAAGAGAAGGCTTCGAGGGGACCTGATAGTAGCCTTCCAGTATCTGAAGAGGGCCTACAGGAAGGCTGGGGAAGGATTATTTACAAGGTCCTGCAATGACAGGACAAGGGGCAATGGGCTTAAACTGGCAGAGGGGAGATTTAGACTGGATGTTAGGAGGAAGTTCTTTACAGTAAGGGTGGTGAGGCACTGGAACAGGTTGCCCAGGGAGGTCATGGATGCTCCCTCCCTGGATGTGTTCAAGGCCAGATTGGATGAGGCCTTGAGTGAGCTGTACTAGTGGGAGGTGTCCCTGCCTATGGCAGGGGGTTGGAACTGGATGATCCTTGAGGTCCCTTCCAACCTTACCATTCTATGATTCTATGATTCTAATAGCAGAAACAGGCTGGGCATCCAAGCCTTCTTTCTAGCACTGGCTGTGGAAGAGGCAGCAGAAAAAGTGGCAAAGTGGAGATGAGAAAGTAGTGTTATTGGTGTGGGGTTGGGGTCTTCGTGCAGAAGAGATATTGAGGGAAAGTGGATGTGAGATCAAAGAAGAGTCCAAAACCGATCTGGTGCAACAGTGGCCAAAGGTTTTCACTGGGAGAATCCTTATGGAGTTTGACATCTCGTGTCAAAAGCAGGTCTTACAGAGAGACAGTCAACCTGACTATAGTGATGGAGACCTCACTGTTTCTCTAGGTATTTCCTTTCAGTGGTTAATCATCTGTGCCCCTAAAAGTTGTGCTTGGATTTGCTGGGCTTCACCTCCTGGAAATCAGTTCATTTTATGTCTCTTTGCTGGATTAAAGATGCCTTTTGTAGCCAGTATTTTCTCCCTGTGTGGGTAATTATACCCTGTAGCCACATTGCTTCTCAATCTTATTTTTGATTAACTAAACTGGATTGAGCTCCTTAAGTCTTTCCCTGAAAGGCAGCAGGATTTTTTGTTCTTTTTCCATTCTTAGCATCTGAATGACATTTTGTGACTTCTCCACATCCTTTCCAGTTTTGTGGTACCTTTCAAACAAATGGGTGGTGGAACACGATTCAGACATCTGTCACCAATGATCAGAGTTGGTCATCAACCACGAACTTTTAATTTTATCTTTTTTTGGTTTTTCTTAATAGTAAACAGCATTCTAGTTTCTTTAGTTAGTTAGTTTTAATTTATTTTAACCCTCTGAACTCTGGACTTCTTCAGATACCCAGATATAAAATATTGTCTGCTCCAAGCTGAGCTCTAGTTTCTTCTGAGCTCCTGTTGGTGTGAGGCAGAGCTGAAAGCTGGTGCCATGCTAAAAGGCAATGATTTGCTGCACTTCAGGACACCTTGCTCCTCAGTGTCTCAAGCACAGGAATACCTGCCTCACTTGGAGTGAATGTGAGCTCTCTGTGTCTCCTTGGAGAGAGACAGGGGCTCCCACATTCAGAATGTACTTCTGCTTCAAGCCTCCTAGCTGCCTACCTGTGCACAGGAGACAAACAATTTTCCATTCCCATTCACCTTTTCTTTATAGTTATATATCAAAAGTGTTTTAGCTCTTCTGGCCCCAAAAAGTTTGTGCTCAGCTGTCTATGGATGTTACTGCCCTTCAGGCTTTGTGCTATGTCTGACAGACTTTATAAGGTTCTGTATTAGCTTTCATGTGGCAAGGTTTTGGTAGTGGTGTGACTACAGAGGTGATTTCTGTGGGAAATTAGTGTGGAAGAATTACTGTGGGAAGCTTCTAGAAGCTTCCCCTATGTCCAAGAGTCACAGTACCAGCTGGCTTCAAGATGAAGCTGCTGCTGGCCAAGGCTGAGCCTGTCAGTGATGCTGGTAGCATCTTAAATGACCTATTTAAAAAGGGGAAAAACCCAACTGTTAGACACCAGAAGCAGCTGGAAAAAGGGAGTTAGAGTATGTGAAAACAACTCTTCACTCACAAAGGTGAGTGAAGGAGGGGCAGGAGGTGTTCTAGGTGCCAGAGAAGAGATTCCTCCACAGCCCATGGTTAAGCAGGTTGTGTTGCTTCAACCTACTAGGATTAACAGTGGAGCAGATATTCACCTGCAGCCTGTGGAGGACTCCATGCTGAGCTGGTGGATGCCTGAAGGAGGTTGTGACCCTGTGTGAAGCCCAACCTAGAGCAGGCTTCTGGCAGGACCTGTGGCCCCATGGAGAGAGGAGTGCACTCTGGAACTGGTGTGCTGGTACATCTTGTGACCCCATGGAGAGAGGAGTGCACTCTGGAACAGGTGTGCTGGTACATCTTGTGACCCCATGGAGAGAGGAGTGTACTCTGGAACAGGTGTGCTGGTACATCTTGTGACCCCATGGAGAGAGGAGTGTACTCTGGAACAGGTGTGCTGGTACATCTTGTGACCCCATGGAGAGAGGAGTGTACTCTGGAACAGGTGTGCTGGTACATCTTGTGACCCCATGGAGAGAGGAGTGTACTCTGGAACAGGTGTGCTGGTACATCTTGTGACCCCATGGAGAGAGGAGTGTACTCTGGAACAGGTGTGCTGGTACATCTTGTGACCCCATGGAGAGAGGAGTGTACTCTGGAACAGGTGTGCTGGTACATCTTGTGACCCCATGGAGAGAGGAGTGTACTCTGGAACAGGTGTGCTGGTACATCTTGTGACCCCATGGAGAGAGGAGTGTACTCTGGAACAGGTGTGCTGGTACATCTTGTGACCCCATGGAGAGAGGAGTGTACTCTGGAACAGGTGTGCTGGTACATCTTGTGACCCCATGGAGAGAGGAGTGTACTCTGGAACAGGTGTGCTGGTACATCTTGTGACCCCATGGAGAGAGGAGTGCCCTCTGGAACTGGTGTGCTGGTACATCTTGTGACCCCATGGAGAGAGGAGTGTACTCTGGAACAGGTGTGCTGGTACATCTTGTGACCCCATGGAGAGAGGAGTGCACTCTGGAACAGGTGTGCTGGTACATCTTGTGACCCCATGGAAAGGACCTCTGCTGGAGCAGTTCCTGAAGGGCTGGCATTGTTCACAGAGGACTGTCCTCCATGAGAGGCAGCCCACAGTGGAGGAGAGGAAGAGTATGAGGAGACAGCAGTGGCAGAGGCGACATGTGCTCAGCAAATTATAACCCCTGTTCTCCATCCCCATGGGTTGATTGTGGGGATGAGGGAGAGAAATTTTGGAGCTTTTTTTTGTGTGTCTATAGTCTAGTCTTCAGGTTGTGATATGGAATCACTGAAATATCAGACAAAAAATAACTTCACTCCACAATATTAATCAGAGTAGTTTGAACACATTAAGTTTTCTATTCCAGATTCATTTGTTATACACAAGATGTCATCTCAGAGATTTTATTCATGCATTACCTGCAGACACTGAGGGTGTCTAGGTGCAGATGAGTTGCTGTTTCAGACAGATCATTATTTTGGGGGTATCTTGCAATTGGAGTACTGAATCTCAAGATTTCAATGCTGTAGTAAGCCAAAAGGCTTATGCTAAGGTGTGAAAATACAGTCATCACAGTGGATGTTCTTCGGGTAAACCTAATTTACAGCAGCAATCACCTAATTCTGATGCAATGAAAAATGGACAGGAAGATAGTCAGAGAGAGAGAAAAATATTCTAATAGAGCTTTTACTGATACATGCACTGAGGAAAACATCAGAACAAACAGATTTAAGCATGGTTGGGAGCTTAGATGGTAGATTATTTCTTTTTGCTTGTAACAAAAAAAAAAAAAAAAAAAAAAAAAAAAAGGAAGGGCTTTTTCTGCCAAGGTTGTCTGGTTGCTTGTGAAGAGATTTGGAGGGATGCCTTGAGAACAAATGGAGGTTTTTCTCTTCAGTGATCCCAGCCTGGGTGCCATCAGTGAAACACACAAAATTCCCTTGATCACAGAGCAGGCTTCTAAAGGAGGGCAAGATGAACAGTTTTGAGGCAGGCGGGGATGACACTTTCACGCTAAGGGAAAAAGAAAAAGCCATCCTGTGCTGCACACCACTTACACCATATGTGCCATAAAGCCCTTCAGGAGCTGGAGCTGTTTGTGCTCACTCAGGGGGCACAGGGAGATGGGGGCCTGCTATGAGGTGCAGGATGTGAGCCATTTTTGAGCTAAGCCAGGTGAGCGCAGCTCACAGCTGGAGGCATCTGCAGAAAGACGCGGCAAGCAGAATTATTTCCCCGTACAGATGGCAAGCTGGCACACAGGTGGCAGTGGCCCAAAAACCCCAAGCAACAACATACAAAAAAAATATGGTCAAGCAGGGCCTGGAATGTGGCTCTTCCAAGTCCTTCACAGGGGCTGCTAGAGGGGTGGGAGTGAGGTGGTAGGACTGGGGAGGGAGGACTGTCAGGACCAGATAGATGTGTTGAAGTGACCCCAGGAGATGAAACTAAGTCAGCAGTTGGAAAGGTGTGAGGACACACGGACTGAAGCTATGCTGTACTCGATCAGTTTAGATGCTCCCTTTGCTGGCAGCCATCACCAGGGCATGTCAGTTTCACGGGGTTTTTGACCACAATTTGCTCCTCCAGGCTGTCAGACACGGTTGCCTAGAATAACCAGACAAATTAGCCAGGGAAAGAAAAGAAAACAAGGTAAAGAAAGGAAATGAGAAAGCTTTTTGATCAAAGCCTTCTATGGATAAGATTTGTTATTATTATTCCAGTACCTTTTACCACAGCAGTGAGCCTTTCTCAGACAGGAGGTGCCAGCTGGGATGAAACAGGTGCAAAGCTGGTTCGCTTTACAACATGGATTCTTGCCTAATAGGGCCTGAACTCCAGCCATCAAATGCATTTCAATTAGAGGTTCAGGTTTGTCTCTGAAATATTAGACAACTCTGTGCTTCAGCCAGCTGTGCCCATTTTCCAGGTAAAGCCTTCACACTCTCTGTGGATCTAAGCAGGCTGTGCCACTCCTTTCCTGTGGCTAATTTGTGGCTCCCGTTGGAAGCAGATTAGGGGAAGGAAGTATAACCACTTCAAGGTTCTTGAAGAATGGGTTTGGAAGAGGAGCACACTCACCCCTACCTCTCCCAGACTTCTTTCTCAACACAGGAAGCCTTTCCACACTTCAGTAATATGAGAATCAGTGCTGAGCTGTTTCTGCAGACACCATGTCTGAGCATCACAAGCGTTTCTTAGTGTCTAGAGGAGGTCTTTGCTGAAGTGGATTCCTGGAAACTGAGTCAGATTTGGCCAGCACAAGCTATTCCAAAGCAGGAACAAGATTGTCACTGTACAAGTACTGCTTCTGCCAGAGCCTGGCAGCAGGAGGAAGAGTGTTGCCTCAGCACTTTTCCAACAGGCAGGAAAGCGATTGTCAGCTCTGCCTACATCAGGCAAGAAGTAACAGAGACCGGGATGCAGGGTAACAACAGCTGAGTTTCACTGAGTCCAGGTAAGAGGCAGCATTTCAAGTGGCTCCAGAAAGCAAAGGGCAAGACTCTTAGGCAGCAAGCTGTGAGTGACAGCAACAGTATTAGCAAAATAAATTCTCATCAGCTGGCCTTGCCTTCCTATCCATGTTATCTTTCCTCAGTGATGCCTCCCCATCAGTTGAGAGCAGGAGAAGGGGGAAAGCAGAAGCAACCAGGGCTGCAAACTGTGCCTAACCCAGACCTGTCAGGCTAAGTCGTTGCTGCTGATTCAGTGTAGAAAAGATTATTCTCATTTTGCACATTGTAATTTTAAATAGCTTGCCTTAAGTCACAGACCACACTCTGATCAGAGCTGAAATAAGCAGTAGCTTCCACTCACCTTTAACTGCACCCTTTAACCATTATTATTAAATAATACTATTAAGGGAGAGTCTAGATGACCTGGATGTGACAGGAGATCCATTATGTTACATTGTCTGGTGAGTTTATGACAAGAGCTGTAATCATTTTAGGGCTGAGTGGATGACATGGGGGAAAAGGGGGAAAAAAAGCTATAGTTTTATTAAGAACCAGCTAAGTAATGTCCTGCCTATAGCCAGCTTTTGCATAACTGAAATTTTGCCATGAGAAATTTCTGGTTTGACAACAAATTCCAATTTTCCACTGAGAAAATGCAAATGACAGCTCTAGAGCTGCCTGCCTGGAAGGCGTTTGTCAGCTTTGTTTTCTGTCTTCAGGGAGGCAGTGGAATCAACAAGAGACAATTTGACAGGCAGAGTCAGCAAGCCAAACAATAAAATAATAAATTCTCTTTTAACTTTTCTACAGACTGCATGTATGCATGATTCCTGCCTGCAATTTCACTTCTATGGAAAGCATTTGTATTTGATTCCTCTCCTTCCGAGCATTTGGGGAACAACAGCACTGAGCTTTGTGTGTAACGTAACGAGAGGAGAACTGAGGCACAGAAGAGACTGCAAACCAGGATTTCCCAAATGGCACTGCCTGCTGTGCCTGACACACATTTTCAGGAGATGTTCTGAGCATTTACCTGAACACCAGAATGCCAGCTGCTTCTTAAAACACAAAATCATAAAATGATAGGTTAATTTAAACCTGAAGGGACACTTCTGGGTCACCTTGTTCAAATCCCTGCTCCAAACAGGGCCAACTAACAAATCAGAGGAGATTGCTCAGGACATGATCTACTTCAGCTCTGAAAGTCTCTCAGATTTCACAGCCCCCTCCTCACCCCAAGCTGCTCTTGCAGTGCTTTCATTGCACTTACAGGGAAAATTTTTCTTTATATTAAACTAAAATACCTGTTGTTGCAAACTGTGACCTTTGCCTCTTGTCCTTTTGTTATACACCTTTAGTATGCAGGACTAGTGGTAGTAGTAGTAGAAGTGAGTTAAATCCTCTCAACCTTACCTTCTCCAGATGGAAAAATCCAGCTCCTTCAGCCTCTCCTTGTGCAACTCTCTAATCATCTAAGTGGTCCTCCACTGGACTCTTTCCAATTTCCTGTGTCTTTCTGGCCTAATCTGGACATAGTGCTCCAGAAACAGCCTCAAGAGAGCTGAGTAGAGGGCACTGGAACAGGTTGTGGCTGCTCCCTCCCTGGAGATGTTCAAGGCCAGGTTGAACAAGGTCTTGAGTGACCTGTGATTGCTGCCCCATCCTCAAAGTCTTGGTTGCTTTTGGCTACTACTATAGTCTGAACTGGTGTTTTTGTGGTGCATATCTCTTATTACCTGAAGATCCTGATGGTTATTGACAGCTCAGAACCCATCGTTAGGAGGAAGTTGTTTGCAGTGAGGGTGGTGAGACACTGGCACAGGTTGCCCAGGGAGGTTGTGGCTGCTCCCTCCCTGGAGGTGTTCAAGGCCAGGTTGGAGGAGGCCTTGAGTGACCTGTACTAGTGGGAGGTGTCCCTGCCTATGGCAGGGGGTTGGAACTAGATGATCCTTGAGGTCCCTTCCAACCTTACTATTCTATGATTCTATGATTCTATGATTCTCCAGATGGAAAAAATCCAGCTCCTTCAGCCTCTCCTTGTGCAACTCTCTAATCATCTAAGTGGTCCTCCACTGGACTCTTTCCAATTTCCTGTGTCTTTCTGGCCTAATCTGGACATAGTGCTCCAGAAACAGCCTCAAGAGAGCTGAGTAGAGGGCACTGGAACAGGTTGTGGCTGCTCCCTCCCTGGAGATGTTCAAGGCCAGGTTGAACAAGGTCTTGAGTGACCTGTGATTGCTGCCCCATCCTCAAAGTCTTGGTTGCTTTTGGCTACTACTATAGTCTGAACTGGTGTTTTTGTGGTGCATATCTCTTATTACCTGAAGATCCTGATGGTTATTGACAGCTCAGAACCCATCGTTAGGAGGAAGTTGTTTGCAGTGAGGGTGGTGAGACACTGGCACAGGTTGCCCAGGGAGGTTGTGGCTGCTCCCTCCCTGGAGGTGTTCAAGGCCAGGTTGGAGGAGGCCTTGAGTGACCTGTACTAGTGGGAGGTGTCCCTGCCTATGGCAGGGGTTTGGAACTAGATGATTTTTGAGGTCCCTTCCAACTTTACTATCCTATGATTTTATGATTCTATGATTCTATAATAATCATTTTCCTGGACCTTCTGAGGCAGGTTATTGAATGTGCAGAATGGGGCCAGAATGTCATAGAATCATGTCCCTTAATATGGCCTTCGGTGGGTGAGCAGGGTCTGATAGGTCTGATTTCTAAAGAAGAGCCTGGGAGGGTAGTCCTTTTGCAGAATAGAACGTTGTCATATGTGGAATGGAGTTGAAGAAGCAGCAGCAGCAGAAGCTGTGTTGCTCTAGACATTTTAAAAAGAGATCATTCAGGCAAAATTGGAGCAGACAACTACTCCAAACTCAAGTATCAGCTATTCAGAAGTAAGTGAAATGAAATGAATGCTCTCTTTTGTCTCAGAACACTATTTTAGTGCAGGATACTGCCTAACCAAACATAGTTTATGGTGATTGCTCCAGTCTAGCTAACCTTAACCTGATTTAAAGCTGTGTAATATAATAGGGAGTGGAAAAGTAGCATCACTTATCAAGTCTATCACTCCCTGTCATATGAGCAGATACTAATGACCATGACTCTTATGTACACTGCTTCTCAGTTTAAAGTAAGCTCTTTGCACTATGGTTTAAGTCTACAAACTGTTGATCTTTACATTGCGTGTCTTTTTGACCAAATCTGTGCAAAACCACTATGGTGGTTTACTGGGCTTGACCTCGAGGATCATCCAGTTCCAACCCCCTGCCATAGGCAGGGACACCTCCCACTAGCACAGCTCACTCAAGGCCTCCTCCAACCTGGCCTTGAACACCTCCAGGGAGGGAGCAGCCACAACCTCCCTGGGCAACCTGTGCCAGTTTCTCACCACCCTCACTGGAAACAACTTCCTCCTAACATCCAGTCTAAATCTCCCCTCTGCCACTTCAAACCCATTGCCCCTTGTCCTGTCATTACAAGGCCTTGTCAGTAGTCCCTCCCCAGCCTTCCTGTAGGCCCCCTTCAGATACTGGATACTACATTTGTGACTGTAAAGAAGATACTTTATTTATCCACCCTGTTGCAGAGCATCTTAATCTAGATTGCCTACCTGTCCTAGCACTGTTCATTTCAAAATGCCCAAGAGCTAGGGGAAAGCAGATCTCAGTGCTGGATATCTAGCTGTCAAAGCAGTGGAAATTCCTTTGGATATGTTGCACCATCCTCTCCCCTAAGAACTGTTACAATACCCCTCAAGGACCATGTGCTGCCTCTTTCTAGGATGGTACTGACAACATCATTCTGCATATAGATTAGTTGTTGCTTCTCTGCTTTGGTCAGACTTTCTCTGACAGCCTTGAGTAGTCAATGATGTAAAGTCTCTGTGCAGAAAATGAAAATTATTATTTTTTTTTTTAAAGAGCTGTATGCCACATTATGTAATCTTTCATAATTTGCTTATTTCCTACTTTAATAAGAACTAGGCTCGTGATTCACACTTAAGTCAAAGCACTCAATTAACAAGCCAAATTCCTGCAAACTAAAGCACATGCCCAGGTTAATATCAAAATGTGTTCTTGTAATATAGGAAGAGCTGTCAAAGAGGATACACAAAAAAATCATTATTATACTTCTATCACAGTTTGGCAGACAGTTTTCTATTAGGCTTGGGAGAACGACAGATGCCTTTGGCTTATGCAGGTACTGCAATCTCCCAAGTGATTGGTCTGCCTAAAAAGTGAACTCTCTCTCACTAATTGCAGATTGCATCAGAAAAATATAGGATTGCATAGAAGTCACAGGCAAAAAATAGGATTGCATAGAAGTCATAGGCAAAAAAACAAAGTAGAGGAAAATGGAGAGAATCACAAAGCAAAAATAAGAGAAAAAGGCTTTCAGGTTTGCTAAGCCTGGAACAAACATCAGGGAGGAGATAAAGGAAAATATATGAAGCCTGAGGTAAAATGGTGTTGTGCTGTCTCAGAAGCAGAGCAGGCAAAGCTTGGAAGTTGGGTTCAGAGTTCTCCACAGTGCTGACACCATCAGAAGCAGACAATTGCCACAACATGGGCAATACAATACTTTGTCAAATGATTGATTACCCAGTGCTGTAGTTCCAGTCAATAAACCACCTTTACAGGTACATTTTGCTTTTTTCAAGTGTTCTTTCAAACTGTTGAGAAACAGTTAGCATTCATCACCTGGGATCTGTAATTAAGACTGGGTGCATTTCTGAAAGATGCCTTCCCACACAGCTTAGAATACTTGCTTCTTGGGGGAAACAATTTTTTTTTCTTTTTATTTTTGGCCTGTAGCATCAAGGAAATTAATTAAATGGACAGCATTGCATCTTCTCGCCTTAAGACCCAGAACAGTTATTATTTTTCAATATTTTTCCCCAAAATAGCCCAAACAAGACCTAGGAAGGACATGGAAGTGTTGGAGCAGGTCCAGAGGAGGGCCATGAAGATGCTCAGAGGGCTGCAGCAGCTCTGCTATGAGGACAGGCTGAGAGAGTTGGGGCTCTGCAGTCTGGAGAAGAGAAGGCTTCGAGGGGACCTGATAGTAGCCTGCCAGTATCTGAAGGGGGCTACAGGAAGGCTGGGGAGGGACTATTGACAAGGTCTTGTAATGACAGGACAAGGGGCAATGGGTTTAAACTGGCAGAGGGGAGATTTAGACTGGATGTCAGGAGGAAGTTGTTTGCAGTGAGGGTGGTGANTTTGAGGTCCCTTCCAACCTTACCATTCTATGATTCTATGATACTAGATGCATGACTCCTCACATATCTCTGAGTGCTCTTGTTTTACCTTTTTATTCATCACTACCAGGGTTTGAAACTCCCTCTCAACTCGGCACTGAATGCGAATTCCATTAATGTGCTGTTTATTTTTTCTTCCAGACCAATTAATGAAGGTGATAAATGAGACAGGACATAACACCAATCCCTCTGGCACCCCAGTAGCTACCTCACCCAAATTAAAACACTGCCATTTATCATTACCATTTGCTAATGTTCTTTCCTCCAATTTGCAGACCCTGTGGCAGTACTCCTACTGAAGCCAATCTCAATTAATTATTCAAGTACATTCGGGGGAGATGCAATATCAAATCCTTTATGGAAAACCCAAATGCAGTATACCAACTGAATTTCCAGTAGGCAGTACTGTTTGGATCCTTTAAAAACCTTTTATATCTGTTTGTGAAGATTTATTCTTTTATTATCTGTGCTTTACTGGCGCCTGAAGGATCCAACTAAACCGAGGACCCATTGTGATATTTGTTACTAAAACTTTATCCCCAGCTGTTTAGTGATTCTCTTTCCTCCCCCTGCCTCTCATGGTGATTCTCTTTCCTCCCCCTGCCTCTCACAGTTGCTTTATTTTCACCCCAAGGCTATAAGTTATATTAATGGAATTGTAATTGCCAAGATCATTGACAGTTCCTTTTTTAGCAAATCAGGTATATGTTTTCTAGCTTGCATATTTTCTTCTTCCATGTTGTCTCTTCCAAAAAACACTTCATTATGAGTCATGTCTTCATGAAAACAGGCTCCCCTCTCTCTTTCTCCACCACACATCTGCTCCTGCTGTGCATTCCCCACTGGAGTCCCTATTGATAATCCTATGTCCGAGAAGTCTCAGTAAGTTGAATGGAAGTGAGTGATGTCACACTTGGAGGATTAAGAGAGGGATGAGCAGCAGGAGCATACCATCTCTCAAGAAACTGAGTGCCCATCTTGCCTGTGCTGGAAAATGCCCAACATAGATTGTGAAATGGTGTCATGGTGTTTCTTGATGCGAGAACAAAACAATTCCACACGGCAAACTGAAAATACACTGATTCCAAAGTGACATCCTGAGCCCCAGGACACACGAGCTGCGCAAAAAGACCTCATGGCTTTGGTCTTCAAAAGACTCACAAAGGGGCACTTTGCCTCTACATTTATAATTTTCTTATTTCCAATAAAGCAGATGAACTTATTCAGTCTTCTCTGTTTCCCCTTTCCCAGTTTGCCAATGACATGTCTGACAAAGCCCCATCTTCCCTCTCACCCAGGAGAATGTTTCAAGGAAACACTGAAGAGTCTTCTCTTTAGTCAAACAGAAGAGCTTGGAGGAAATATTTTCCCCTACCTGCTAAAACCAAAGGATCTACCTGACTAAACAAATTTTTCTTTCCTACTCACACAACAGCAGTCTTCTTAGCACTGCTAGGAGTTCCACCTCACTGTTCCTTTGTTAAGGAAGTAACCTAATGGTCTCAGAAAGTCACAAATCAACTTCCCTCCAGATTCTTCAAAGATTCTTTGTCACAGGACCAAGAATAAAGGTTTTCAGTCACAATATGTTCCTACAGATGCTGTGGGGCTTATTCCTTAACCAAGGTGCTTAGTGCTGGGATGGCACCCCCCTTCGTGGTGCTCAAGGCAAGTTGGCCACTCAGCAGCATCTTGCCTGAGACAGAGCTCTGGGTTAGTGCTGGGATGGGAAACAGATCTCAGCCCTAGCCTAGCCTGACTCCTGAAATGGCCTCTCATTGCCTTTTCTTACTCCTCCAACATAAAGGGGAATATTTACTACCCCTCTTCCCAATAAAGTTCATTATAACCAGCACATGCCTTTGTTTTCCCCCTCTGCTGACAATTATGTGCAAGCTATTGTCCAAAGGAGGTTGGACCTCATTTTGAGCTCTATACCCAATGAGGAGGCCTGGGCTTCAGCAGTAAGATTGAATTTTGTACCACTCTGTCTTAGGAAACTGTGGATGCCCCATGCCTGGAAGTGTTCAAGGTCAGCCTGGATGGGGCACTGAGCAACCTGGTCTGATGGAAGGTGTCCTTGATCTGTGGCAGTGTGGTTGAGTCTAGATCTTTAAAGGTCCCTTTCAAGTCAAACCAATCTATGATTCTATGATTCAGTCCATGTTCTGTTGCTGTAGAGAAAACCAAAGAAGGGGTTTCTGAATGTGAGTTACTCTTGAGTAAAGCTCTTAGCTTTTGCTCACGTAAAGCGTACGGTTAGAGTAAATCTATTTCTTTGGATGCTCTAAGCAGCCTGTTTACCCAGCTAGTTTCTACCTGCTTCTGCCTAAGCCTGGTATTATTCAAGAATCAATTAATCAATTCAAATCAGTGCAGAGACAGTGAGGTAGAATTGTTTAAATGGTGTTTACTTGTTTACTCAATCCCTGTTTCACTCTTACAGATAGAAGCAGAATATAAGGAAGGGAGAAATTATACAATAATGCAGACAGTGAAATCAAAGAAGAGACATTCCTGTTGAGAAGAAAGAGGGACTCCTGCTAATTTCTGAAAACTCACAGATGTAGGAATTTTTCTGCCACAGCTGAGGTCTTTTTTTTTGTCAGCAGTGACCCAACTGTAAAACTAAAATAAAAGTCCCCAAGTCAGAGCAGTTCAGAACCTTTATCAACACAATTATTCTACCCACTAAAGAAAGTTTTTGGACAAGGCAGAATAATTCTCTGCTTCCTCTCTCTCTTTTTTCTTCCCCACCCCCCATTCTTTCCAGAGTTTAAAGTTTTTGGACGAGGCAGGATAAGTCTCTGCTTCCTCTCTCTCTTTTCTCTTCCCCACCCCCCATTCTTTCCAGAGTTTAAAGTTTTTGGACGAGGCAGGATAAGTCTCTGCTTCCTCTCTCTCTTTTCTCTTCCCCACCCCCCATTCTTTCCAGAGTTTAAAGTTTTTGGACGAGGCAGGATAAGTCTCTGCTTCCTCTCTCTCTTTTCTCTTCCCCACCCCCCATTCTTTCCAGAGTTTAAATTTCTGATTGTGGCATTTTCTCCCCTCTCAGTCAGAGGAAATAAATGAAAAGGGAATGCATTTTTGCTCCTCGCCTCTGGAGAGGAGGCAAAGAAGGAAAGGGCTGAAAAACTGGTCTCCACCATGATTTACACAAGTCTTGAAATTGTGCCAGTTTGAGCGGCTCATCAAGGCACATAAAACCAGCTGCAGGGCTCAGGCTGTCCTCACAAACCCACCATACACCTTCCTCCAAGGTCGTAAGGAGAGACAGAGCAGTAGTTTTAAATCTCTGCCTGCCTATTTCAGTCAGTTCTCAAAAGTTAGCTGAAAAAGGATTTCATGCAAGCCAGGATGTGCTGCTTCTGCATTTTCATTCCTTTAAACATGCAGCACTGACATTGTGTATGCATGGTGTAACAACATCTTCTGTACCCCACGAGGGAACCTACCAGCTCACAAACTTATGGCCAACTGTGAGACCACGACAGCTGTTACTGTTGTTGTTCTATCTCCATTTTCATTCTCTATTCATTATTTGTTTGTGAATCTTCATTTCTCACAAACACCTGCTTCTTGTGAATAGTCTTGGGCCCAAAGCATACTAAGTCAACTTCCCTTCCTGTCCCATGGTAAACTAGGGAATTATCCCACACATTTGAGGGATTAAACCCATCAAGACTAGAGAGATATCTGGAAAGGAAGAAGTTGCCATGGGGAGTTCCTGTTGTCAAAACTGCACAGGAGGGTGCTCACATGAGGGTGCCAAGGACCACAAAGATTTGGAAGACACATTGTGGTGTTACAGGAGCTCTCAATCCTGACATGAAACATAGGAGAAAAAAATGGAAACTGTTAAGTTACAAACAAATGCACAATGTCACAGATAGAAGCAAGCTAAAAAGAAAGGAATATTTAGATTTAAATGAGTATAGAGACATAAAAGACATGATGGGATTTTGGTGGGAGGAGAAGCAGATGGACAATGTAATACCAATTTGGAAAATCATACTGTAAACCCAACATGGATTTTATAGATGAAGGGATGGGACTATTGCCTGAAAGGAGCTTTGAGTCAAATCAGATTAATAATCAAGCAAACCTTGTCAACAACTAATCAAAACCCTATAAATCAAACACAGAAATAAAGCTGTGTTAAGGACTGCTTGATGAAGATGGTGATAGAGATTGACACACTGAGGGAGGTCAAGGAAGGCAGGAATGAACAATAAAAGAATCACAGAATGCATTGGGTTGGAAGGGACCTCCACAGGTCATCTAGTCCAATCCTCATGCAGTAAGCATGGACATCTCCAACTAGATTAATAGAATCATAGAATGGTTGGAATAGGATCATAGAGTTAAGTTGCTCAGAGTCCCATCAAGTTGCCCTCATTTATTGGGTCAGCTCTACTGTGGGCTGTGATGTGTGGGCTGAACTTCCAGACACTGCAAACTTCTGGTTTATGGAAGTACTAGACAGCAAAATGAGAAGTCCTGGCTAGGTGCAGGACTTGGTGACTGCCATGGAGCTGAGTGGCAGTACTGTATTTAAGTCCAACATGCCAATTCCTCCTGCAAGAGCCAGGAGGCTCACTGAGGTAGTGATGAATTTTAGCAAAGATTAACTACCTAAAAGCAAAGAGGTCTTGTTAAAAGGAAGATAAAAACAGTGGATAAAGTATAAAAATCTTTTTCTGGACAGCACTGAGTCTGTTCAAAGATATCATGTCAGATGATCACAGCAAATGCATTCTACCCATCGATAAATGCTCAAAAAAGACAAAATGATAACAGCCCTAGCTTAACAGAAGTGTAAGAGAGCTTTCTTAGAATAAGAAGGTTTTGTCCAAAAACCACAAAGCTGTGTCTTACTAAAAGCTAAAAAACCCCAAACCCCAAAGGAAAATTAGCATAAGAATGCTGAAATTTAGTACAGGAGGCAAAAAAAAAAAAAAAAGAATTGTGCTTCGACTTGCAAAAAAGCAGGAGCTGATTATAAATCATGTTGCTACATCTTAGAGGCTAAGATACCTCTAGAGCATCTGTAAGGCCAAGAAAGATCAAGGAGCAGGAGGTTTCAAATACAAAAAAATTGTAGCAGAAAAAAAAAAAATTAAATCTACCTCAGTGCACTAAACGTGAAGAACCTGGGCAAGTTTCCACAACAGTTGATATCTAGTGGCTACAGTCCACACATCCTCTGAAAGGCACTCTACAAGGTCCTCAGTGACAAAAACCCTAACCTCTCATGGAATAAGAGCAGATGTCCTCATACAGATGTGTGTCTAGTCATAAGACAGGAAAGAGAGGGTAAATGATATTTGTAAAGGGAGTGGTTGCCAGCGGAGATCCACACAGATCTGTGTTCACACTCACGCTGCTCAAGAGTGCATGAATGGTCCAGAAAAAAAAAAAAAAGAACAGTGAGATGTCTGCTAATACTAAATTAGTTTTAACAAAAAAAGACATGGCTGTGGAGCACAGTGAAAACCTCTTTCTACAGTGAGCAGCTGGATGTAAACTAACAGCATTTGAAGAAATGCATATTGGGAAAAAAAAATCCTAATTTTACCTATATAGTCAAAGAATCATACAATGGCAAGGTTGGAAGGGACCTCAAGGATCACCTACTTCTAAACCCCTGCCATGGGCAGTGACACCTCCCCCTAGTACAGGTCACTCAAGGCCTCATCCAACCTGGCCTTGAGCACCTCTAGGGAGGGAGCAGCCACAACCTCCCTGGGCGACCTGTGCCAGTGTCTCACCACCCTCACTGCAAACAACTTCCTCCTAATGCTGGGTTCTGAGCTGTCAATCACCATCAGGATCTTCAGGTAATAAGAGATATGCACCACAAAAACACCAGTTCAGACTACAGCAATAGCCAAAAGCAACCAAGACTTTGAGGATGGGGCAGCAGTCACAACAGGAAATCTCTTTATGCCACTAGAAAATCCATTGTGCTCCTGCACTTTAGAAACTGAAAGCAGTCTGCTCTCAGGAAGAACGCAGCAGAATCAGTGAAAGTGCTGCAGAAATCAGCAAAACAATCAAAAGCTTTGAACAGCTTTCCCTTATGAGCTGTACAAAATATTCTAGGACTCTTCAACCTAGAGGAAAGACAATGCTGCAAGAGTGTTATGTAGAACTGTGAAACACAGAGAGCATGGAGAAGTCCCAGCTATTTATTGACAATATTATTATTATGTACTGTAGAAACCCAACAAGTACTACACCTTACTATGTAATCTTTCCAACCCTGCTACACATCAAGTGTTCAGTGAAATTATTTACAAGTCCAGTAGTGCAACCATTACAGTACAGTGAACATTGACCATTGCAGAACCACTTGAGATGCAAACACTGCATGTGCCTAGCTGCCATGATTTTATGACAGGAAAGCAGACTTAGTAGCTTCCCAAATAGAGTCATAGAATTGGTCTTGTTGGAAAAAGTCTTCAAGATCATTGAGTCCAGCTATCAACACCGCCATGGTCATTAAACCACGTCCCCAAGTATCATATCTACACTTCTTGAACATATCCACATTTCTTGAACGCCTCTAGGGACAGTGACTCTACCACCTCTCTGGGCAACCTATTTCGATGCCTGACCACTCTTTCAGTAAAGAACTGCTTCTTAATACCCAATCTAATCCTCCCCTGATGCAACCTGAGGCCATTTCCTTCAAGCACTTGATACTAGAGGGAAGAGGCTGACACCTCCCTTACTGCAGCCTCCTTTCAGGTAGTGATAGAGAGCAATGGGAACTTCCCTCAGCCTCATGTTCTCCAGACTAAACAATCCCAGTTCCCTCAGCTGTTCCTTATAAGATTTATTCTCTTGACCTGTCTCCAGCTTTGTTGCCCTTTTCTGGACAAGCTCCAGCACCTCAGTGTCTTTCTTATAGCGAGGGTCCAAAACTGAGCCTGGATTCAAGGTACAGCCTCACCAGTGCACCAAGGTGCAGCAGCAAACTGGACTGTCTATCTGTGAGTTAGCTTTTGAGGAATTAGATGGTGAAATAACATTCAACACACATTGTAGGAAGAGTTGATATGTTGCCCTGGTTTAGTTCCTAGGCAGAATCTCTGAGAGTGCAGCCAAGCCGAGCTGAAAGCTTTCCAGGTTGCCAATTAAAGGTCAAGGCTCATATTATACTAGTCAGTTTAATATTACTTTGCATTACATAGCTTCCCATTGCACTATAATTTGAGGCAAGACAGCAGATGCCTGTATGGTTCACTGCATGGCTTTGCAAGCACACAGCTTGAAATGGACTCATCTGATACTAAATATTCAGTGACTGTGCCTATTAAACAAACCTGCTAGCTGTACTTGCTTATAGGGCATCCAGAGGCCAGCTGAAGTTTCCACAGAGAAACAAGTCCCTGCAGGTGCAGGCACATGCAAGTTCAGGCACACACAAGCACGGAAACACACAGAGAGAGACGCAGAGGAAGCCTGTGAGATTTTCTGACTCCTGGGATGTGAGTTTGGCTGTCACGCTGAAATAGCAGGTGGGATGTACAGGGCGCAGAGGCGAATGAGAAATGCAGTTTCAGCTGAACTAAACCTTTTAAAGTCCTTGGAAACATGAATGGTATCTGCACGAGTATTTGCTGTGGCTTAAGGCAGGGGAGCTGCAATGGTGAGCTTACAGAAACTAGAGATGAGTAGGCCAGGATCTGCCTGTCCTAAAGCGGTGACTCTTGCAAGGTAGCTGTTACTGGAAAATGAGTTTTAAACCCATGGTTTTATAGACAGAGGAATGCATGCCAGGGAAAGCCATTCTCCCTCCACTGGTTACAGCTGTAGCAATTTAAGCCATGAGATTGATTTAGTATCCTGCAGCAGGAGAGAAGGGCTGCAGGGTCTGTGGTGCAAGTTGTGTACGGACTTTCCATCTCCGCCAGATGGATTTGGCTACAAGCTTGTCGGCCTTTCCCAAAACATCAGTCTTGGCTGCTCTGCATTCTGTGCTTGTTCATCCCTCCAGAAGCATCTATAAACCCAGTAAAAACACTGCTATTAGCACTCTTTGCTCTTTGTCTTTCTGCATGAAACACCCAAGAAACCTGACACGGAAACTGTTCCTTCCCCAAATTCTACTCAGTGACTCAGTACTAGCTAGGCTGAACTCACATGCAGCCTCAACTGCTGCAGAGATGATCCTTCTATATGCAAAGACATATAAAGTGGTTTCCAGTGCTTACAGAGTGTGTTAAATAAAAGGTGATTTTAAGTTCAGGCAGCTGACCTGCTGACTGTTAAGGTTCCATCTATTTCAAGGCTCAGGTATGCATTTCAACCCAAACTCCTTGGTTGACAATATATTCTTATAGTCTGGAACATGGCAACTTGCTCTGTAGGTTTGAAAATGCAGCCAAAGCTCAAGGGTGCTCCAGCCCACCAGTCTTCCATCTTCACATGCAGTACTGATCCAGCTGCCTTGAGGCACTTTGCTTCACACAGCTCTCAAAGCACACGAAAACCACCCTGTGCTTTCCTTCAGATAGCTACTCCTAAGGTCAAAGTCTTACAAGATTGGTCACAAGTGGGTGACCAAAGCAAATAAAACCTGGCTGGGAGGATGATAGAAGAGGTTCAGAAAAACAAAAATAATTTGTGAAGACTGCAATTTCAGATGGCACTGCTCAGCAACCCTAGGAGAGGCTGTGTACTCGGCCCCTTGAGTTTATATACACAAAAAGCTTTGCAGATAGTTGAGAAATGAAGGAATCTGAGCTTCATTTTTACAGGATACATTTTTTTAATGAGGTTATTATGGAGAGAACACTTGAATTAAATGCTAAGGTCACACATCCAGAGGTATCTGAGCCAGAATAGTGAAGGCTGCAAGTAAGAACTGTGTGCTTAAAATACTATAATTATGTCTGCAAATTGTATTTCAGGCCAAGGCTTTACAGCAAAGCTGTAAAAAGTAAAATCAATTTTAATCTTTAAAGGCACTTTGCTACATTCTTCTTATTCAAGGCTAAACCCAACTAGGTCAGTCCAGGTAGGAGTTGGGGAAAAAAAAAAAAAAAAAAGTTCTTTCTCCCTAAGCAATAAATATTATCTCCAGTATCAAAAGCTGGATTGCTACCAAGCACACTGCATGGCTCCTTAGGGAAACTCAGTCCTGGGCCTGAGCATCTCTCAGAGCTGAACAAAGGCATCCAGTGCTGGGGGAAGATGTGTGCTGGATCAATAGAGAGGAAAATCTCTCACCCATGACTTCTGGTGATAATCAGTTAGCAGGAACAGTAGGTACTTTCTTGGTCTTCATGGGAATCCATTCACTTTTCCTGTGGAAGCACCCTTGGATAGAAGGGCTGCCTGTGCAAAACTTCTGCCTTGGGCTTCTCCCTCTTAAGATCTCAATAGATCTGCATCGTTTTGGGTAGGTAATAACTCCCAATGACACACTGCAAACCTGCTGGCCCTTGGTACAAAACTCTTTGCAGGATCACTTCTACAGTTATGGTCATAAAGCTGAGCTCAGACTTCAGCTCTTTTTCTGTCCTCATTTTGCACTGGGGATTATGGGACAGGAATGCAGGCATAATTAAACTTCTGTCCTTCCGTACTGCTTCGTGTGTGGTAGCTTTCATCCTGTCTGAAAATGGCCATGTTGCCATGGTTTCAAGAATAAAGGATGGACATCCTTATTCCCTTTTGCTACTCTTTCTGCCTTCTTTTACTTCACTAAAAATTAAAAGGGAGTTCTTGAGGTAGAAAGATCATATTTCATCACAACAAGTGTTTTATTACAGACAAGCAAAAAAGCATTCTCAGAAAGCTCGGATATACTTAATTTGGGCCTCCAGTGATCCTTTAAGAATGCACTTGCTGATAACTCATTGTTAGAATATTATTAATATTATTGAACATTATTAAATATTGAGTATTATTAAATGGTTGAATATTATTAAATGGACAATTTATTTGACAAATGCTATTTTTGTTTTTAAAAAAAACCAAATTACTCATCCAATTAAAAAAATATTATTCACACGCAAGTAGGACAGAGTGAGCTGTTAAATAAGTTACTCAAGTTCTGAAATAAGTTTAAATAAATTTTTCATCATATTCATTATTCATCGAGTCCTAATTATTGGCAATATTAGTGCACTGGTGTAAGTGGTCAGTGACAAAAATGACAGGTCTTCTGATGGATCTGTGATGCAACCAAGGCTGGACTAGCCCAAACTGGAAAGGGTGATTACTGTTAATTCAGTGAACTTTGGATAAGAGATGACAGATTTTTGCTTATGCTCCTAGTTCCTGGAATTGGATAATTTTGTTTTTTTTTTTTCCTGTGTGACTGGGGTGGACACCTTGTTGAGATGCAAGGCTAAGTGCTGGGTGCTGCACTTGAGCCACGATGACCTCATGCAAGACCTGGGGAGGAGCGGCTGAAAAGCTGCTCAGGAGATAGAGACCTGGGCATGCCGATTGACAAGCGGCTGAATATCACAGTGTCACCAAGGTTGGAAGAGACCTCAAAGCTCATCAAGTCCAAGCCGTTACCACAGACCTCAAGACTTGATCATGGCACCAAGTGCCACGTCCAAACCAGCCTTGAACACCCCCAGGGCCGGTGACTCCACCACCTCCCTGGGCAGCCCATTCCAGCAGTCAATGACTCTCTCAGTGAAGTTCTCCTCACCTCCAGCCTAAAATTCCCCTGGCACAGCTTGAGACTGTGTCCTCTTGTTCTGGTGCTGGTTGCCTGAGAGAAGAAAGCAACCTCCTCCTGGCTACAACCACTCTTCAGGTAGTTGTAGACCACAATAAGGTCTCCCCTGAGCCTCCTCTTCTCCAGGCTAACCAATCCCAGCTCCCTCAGCCTCTCCTTGTAGGGCTGTACTCGAGGCCTCTCCCCAGCCTCGTTGTCCTTCTCTGGACACACTCAAGCACCTCAATGTCCTTCTTAAATTGAGGGGCCCAGAACTGGACACAGGACTCAAGGTGTGGCCTAAGCAGTGCAGAGTCCAGGGGGAGAATGAGCTCCCTGCTCCTGCTGGCCACACTACTGCTGATGCAGGCCAGGATGCCATTGGCTCATATGAGCCAGCAGTGGGTCCAGGTGGTGCCTCCAAGGGATGGGCTGCTGGAAATAAGAGAATTCAGCCACAAAATGCAGAGTCAGAAGTGTATCAGAGTGGTAAGCTGACTTCTAGCACTGCTGTCTCACCAGAGTGTTGAGCACCTGGCTCTGCCAAAGACTGTGGGAAGTGTGGGGGGTAATACAGCACACTCTTGTTAAAAAGTACCAGTGTCTCATGTCTGCAAAGCAAGCTCTTCCTTTGAAAAGCTAATGAGAAATGCCTTGATATGGACTTTGTAAGCTCATTCCTGTACTTTTAGTAAACAGGTGTGATGCTTTGGGAGTTCCCTGCCCCCACACACTTTATAAAATCCCCCAGACTAGACTCAGCCAACTGGAAGTTAAGGACTGGAGCTCTATTTACAGCTCAGCACAATGTACAAGCAGAGATATACACTATAGACAGGAATACTTACAAAAATATACAAGTTAAAGGTAATACAGAAACACAATCCCCCTCCTAGAAATCAGAGTCCCCAGGAGGGGCTCCCAACCACCCTTCCACCTTTCTACCCCACTGCATTACCCTAGGGTTTGCCTTATGTGCAAGGTGAGTTTGGAGGATTGGCAATGGGAGTTAGAAGCAGAGTGGTTAGTTAGGTTAGCAGAAAGACCAGAAAATCCCAGAGAGACAGAGATGGAACTCTGTGTGTGTGTTATCTATGTTTGTGTTCTTGTTCTTACACATCTCAGCAAGCCTATGAGTGAAGCAGACATCACCATTGTTTTCACAGTCTATAGTGTAATTTTCTCCATTAAAATATTCCAACTGGCCTCAAACCAGCACAGGAGGCAAATGAATTTAACAGAGAAAGAAGAACCAGAAATTGCCATGGTGTACCCTCTAAATAGGGTTTTACTGCAGGGAGATTAAAGTTCTTCTCAAGGCTCATATTTGAAAACAATACCAGAGAAGAACCATAGAGGTTCTCTTCACCTGTCTGAAAAGAGGATTGGTTCTTCTGCCGGGACAGTGTAGTTCAAAACTTGTTGAATTTGAGCAGAATAGACAAAAAGTAGTGTTGCAAATGCCCAATATTGTTTTCCAAGGAAATAGTTTCTTTGCATTTTTTTTTCCCCTTTCCCCTAGCATTGCCTGTCAGTATTCCTTTTCTTTCATTTTCTCTGTCAGAAACTCTCATATGTGCATATATACCTGAGCTCTCCTATGAGGACAGACTGAGAGAGTTGGGGCTCTGCAGCCTGGAGAAGAGAAGGCTTCCAGGAGACCTTAGAGTAGCCTTCCAGGATCTGAAGGGGGCTACAGGAAGGATGGGGAGGGAGTATTGACAAGGTCTTGCAATGCCAGGACAAGGGGCAATGGGTTTGAACTGGCAGAGGGAAGATTTAGACTGGATGTTAGGAGGAAGTTTGCAGTGAGGGTGGTGAGACACTGGCACAGGTTGCCCGGGGAGGTTGTGGCTGCTCCCTCCCTGGAGGTGTTCAAGGCCAGGTTGGATGAGGCCTTGAGTGAGCTGTGTTAGTGGGAGGTGTCCCTGCCAATGGCAGGGGGTTGGAACTGGCTGATCTTTGCGGTCCCTTCCAACCTTCCCATTCTATGATTCTGTGATTCTATGATATTGACCTCTTCTCAGTCTTTGCTATCTTCCAGTATTGTTATTAATTGAGAATCAGGACTTATGAAACAGCATCTGATGTTATTGAATTGGGAAATTTTATGGCTCAAAGTAGGCTTTAAAAATTACTTTTTCAATGACATGGTGCATATCTGAAAAACCCCAAACTGTCATGTTTAGATAATGCCTTGTGGAATAGTTTGTACTAAGTGGAGCTGTCTGTATGGTCCAGCACATTTCTTCTGTGTCCCAGTTGGGGTAGGTCTTATTATAACCCTGAACAGAGAAAGCAATTTACTTGAGACTAAAGTGGAAGCTTAGGAATGCATCAGGGAAGTGATTTACATTCACAAAATGCAAAATCTATACCATGAAGCAGGAGAGTCACCCTTTCCAGTGTGTTTGTTTGTTTATTTATTTATTTTATGACATGAAAGCTTCTGGCTAAACACAAAAGCAATCTTTGAGTACTGAACTGTAACTCTACCAGGCTGCCTTCTTGTTGATAAAACTTGAAAAAGCAATTTACTCTCTTGGGCCTGTTTAAGAATTTACAATGCAGGGAGGGGAAGGGTAGAAAAACAACTCACATCCTGCTGCCTCTCTCAAATTCTTGCCTATTTTTACAGTTAGGTGGAAGGCGTGGGTGAGGGCAAAATGATACACTCACGTATGCACAGAACCCGAGGGAATGTTTCCCTTCCTCCTGTGTTATCTTCCTGCCCCTTATTTTAGAGGAATACTTCAAGTCATCTTTTTGTTCTTCAAGAGGAAAAGCAGCAAAAACATCAAGAGCATTCCCAAAACTGTCTGCCAAGCTGTGAACTCCAAACCCTCAGACAAAAGCCCCCCCCTGCACTGCTCCTCTCCCCCTGTACGCATGCATACACCCACAACATGTTTGCAAATGCTAGTACAGAGTCCTGCAGGCAGTTCCACTAAGGCAAGCTCAGTATTACACAAGACACTTGCTGCTTGGCTGTCAATCCCTGAGATAGGAAGGAAAACTGAGTTTGTGAGGATGAGACACTGAGTGCTACTGAGGTGGGAAGGGCTTCTGAGGTGGAAAGGGCTTCCTCTGCCTTCTAATGTTCATTATACTAGAAGGGATTAAAGTTCTTCAAAACAGCTTTACTGTGCAGGCCTAACACAGAAAATTGGACTGGGTTTCTGTAGGACTCTTCTGAGCTGCTTCAACCCAGTAGCATTTTTTTGACCAGAAGCACAAAAAGTGCCACTCATATCTGAAGTGTCTCTGTGGTTGGTCAAAGCATACATACCTGTCTTCCCTTAGCAATTCGCTGAAGCTACTGCACCACTACCTTCTAATTTTCCATCAGGAAAGTATTTTCCTACCATGAACTAGGACTAGGACAGTTGTTAACAGTCCTCTCAGCCATGGAGCACTGTGGTCAGACTGGAGCCTGAACCTCCCACGTGAGGCTCTGGGATTTAAATAGTCATATTGGCTTTGCTTCAGGTGACATTATGGCATTGATACATCACGATACATGTCATGTTGCTCTGCAATTGGTGGATTTACATCCTAAATAAGGTCCTCTGTGTAAGTTGGCTCTAGAGAGGTAAGGCAAACACATCTGCTCTCTGGACACCCTCCCACTTTGGTGTGTTCAGCATTTTAGGGGAATTCCCAGACTGCTCCTTGTGTCAGGGGGCAGAATTGGTGCTTTCTTGAGCCGACAACTCTGCTTCTGCTGAGTTGCATTGGATAGAATCATAGAATCATAGAATGGTAAGGTTGGAAGGGACCTCAAGGATCATCAAGTTCCAACCCCCTGCCATAGGCAGGGACACCTCCCACTAGTACAGGTTACTCAAGGCCTCGTCCAATCTGGCCTTGAACACATCCAGGGAGGGAGCATCCACAACCTCCCTGGGCAACCTGTGCCAGTGTCTCACCACCCTCACTGTAAAGAACTTCCTCCTAACATCCAGTCTAAATCTCCCCTCTGCCAGTTTAAGCCCATTGCCCCTTGTCCTGTCATTGCAGGACCTTGTAAATAATCCTTCCCCAGCCTTCCTGTAGGCCCCCTTCAGATCCTGGAAGGCTACTATCAGGTCCCGTCGAAGCCTTCTCTTCTCCAGGCTGCAGAGCCCCAACTCTCTCAGCCTGTCCTCATAGGAGAGCTGCTCCAGCCCTCTGATCATCTTTGTGGCCCTCCTCTGGACCCGCTCCAACACTTCCATGTCCTTCCTGTGCTGAGGGTTCCAGAACTGCACACAGTACTCCAGGTGGGGTCTGACGAGAGCAGAGTAAAGGGGCAGAATCCCCTCCCTTGCCCTGCTGGCCACGCTGCTCTTGATGCAGCCTAGGACTCGGTTGGCTGTCTGGGCTGCATGTGCACACTGCAGGCTCATCTGCTTTTATTCTAGACACCTGGTTTTTCCAGAGAGACTTGTCTGTGAAAGCAGTGTATGTCCTGCTATCCAGACAACAGATATTTAGTCTGCATTTAATCCAATAATTACCTTTGCTTTTGCCAACAGGCTGGGTTTGTATGCATGTGGTGGGAAGTGGGACAGAGGGGCTGTGCTCGTGTGAAATGATGGGGACTGGCATGACTGCAGGTGGAGAGCCAGCCTGTAGATGGAACAGTGATTCAGAGCACTGAGTGTATCTTACAGATTTACTTTTTAAGACAATTTTGAACAGAAAATTTTGGGAAAAAAAAAGAAATCTAAACTCAGAAAGAACACAAAAATCCCTGAAACTGTGAGAGAGATTTATTGAGCAACGTAAACCAAGCACAGCTTAGAATTAAATGTTACAAATGTTCTTTAATACTTCCCAGCCATTTGTTCTTTCCTCTTTTAAAATTTAGGAACAGGGATGGAAAAGGAGCTTCACCTGAGCTGTAACAAAGTCCTCTGAAGTAACTGTTGTGCACGGGATAAAGACCTCCTTGCAGGTTTCCTTTAGGACCTAGGCTTTAAAACCAAAACATTTGCTTATGTCTCATGGCAATGACATCAAGAAGCCCTTGGGGTTTTAGAGGATTAATCTCAAATGACATGTATTGCCACCTGAGACACAAGGTCATACCTTGCTTCTTATACTTTGTATTGATATTGTATGAACAGGCAGAAGGGAGTGCTCTGGGACAGTGCAAGGGGTTAAGTGAAGAAAAAGGGATTCACCTCCAAGATTACCTGAAGCCTCCACTTCTTATGGAGTTGTTCATATCCCTTTCCAGCTTGGTTCACCAGAGTTCTGAAGTCGTATTACATCCCAGATAAATCATAGAATCATAGAATGGTAAGGTTGGAAGGGACCTCAAGGATCATCTAGTTCCAACCCCCTGCCAGAGGGCTCAGCAGCTCTGCTATAAGGACAGGCTGAGAGAGTTGGGGCTCTGCAGCCCGGAGAAGAGAAGGTTTCCAGGAGACCTTAGAGTAGCCTTCCAGTATCTGAAGGGGGCTTACAGGAAGGCTGGGGAGGGACTATTGACAAGGTCTTGCAGTGACAGGACAAGGGGCAATGGGTTTGAACTGGCAGAGGGGAGATTTAGACTGGATGTTAGGAGGAAGTTGTTTGCAGTGAGGGTGGTGAGACACTGGCACAGGTTGCCCAGGGAGGTTGTGGCTGCTCCCTCCCTGGAGGTGTTCAAGGCCAGGTTGGAGGAGGTCTTGAGTGAGCTGTGCTAGTGGGAGGTGTCCCTGTTTATGGCAGGGGGTTGGAACTGGATGATCCTTGAGGTCCCTTCCAACCTTACCATTCTATGATTCTATGAAATAAGAAAGGGCACAAGGCAAAGAGCACTACATGCAGAAAGGACCTTTAGCACTTTTCTGCATGTCTGCAGGACACAAACCGAGGGCGTACGCAGGGCACGCATGCGGAACTCCTAAGATTATGCACAGCAGTCCAGTAGCATATTTTCTCAGCTGCCTGCTGGTCTGGATCACAACCTGATGATGTGAGTTTCCAGCTCAAACATCATCCACATATTTGCCATGGTTTATATGCCTGATATTTCTTTCCAATAATAACTTCCCTTTAGGTACGGTTATTAAGACCTCCGTCACTGTGAAATAGCTTGTGTTCAGCGAGGCAGCCTTTTAATGGCATGTGATGCTGTAGAGCAGAGTGCCATCTACCACATTCAAGAAGGTAAATGATAGATTGTGTATTCCCCTAATCCATCTAATTATGGCATCTTACAGAAAATTGGAGAGAAAGAATTTGTGCCGTAGGTGATGCTGAGAGAGATCTGAGAGCATGTTGATTTAAAAGGCCATAAAGGCACTGTCTAAAATATATACAGAGTAGATTGTTGATCTCACTGTAAGAGACAGCACTGATAATTCAGTCCCCCCTGGGAGACAGCCTGTTACCAGATACTGTAAAAATTTTTAGCCTCTTTTGTCTTCCTTTGAAGGGTGGGAAGCTGCAGTGCTGTCCCTATAAAGCTATGTTCAAGTATGGAAAGGAGAAGGTGTGGAAGGGGAGTTACTGCAATAAAAGCAGTTGCAGGACTGGGGCACGGCTGTGTGAAAGCACAGAAGATCTGCCTCCCACTTGCCTTCTCTCATGCCCATTCCAAGTAGTGGAGCCCCCATGTGAGGTAGCAGGTTTTTTGGTGCCCCACCGACACCTTCTGGTCACACAACACTTCACAGAGCAAAGGGGGAACTGATGTTTTTCCCCTTGCTGATAGCTATGAGAGTAAAGAGAATTGCTCTGGGAGCTGTGGTGCAAGCAAAGCATCATGTCTGTAAGAACACCTTTCCTTGGCTGCTAACTTTGGTGTTTAAACAGGCAGAAAGTCTGCCTGAAGCTTTTTTGCCAGGTGTTCCGTGAAGACTTGCCTGGGGTTTTGACTCATGTGACACAAAGAGGTCTTTGCCTCAGACTCTGAGGGACATGGTCTTGTCTACAGAGAAACCTACTTCAGTGAAACTGGTTGGCACTTCCAGCAGATTGAGCTAAAACTCAGCACTGTATTCAAAAACTGTTGGGACGTGGAGGAGGAGAGGATAACTACACAAAGCACAGTGATGTAAACTTCTAATAGCAAACCTCATCATAATGCAGTGTTGGTTTATATCACCAAATTAACTGTTGGGATCATTTGTCTAGAATCCTGTCTTTTTTGCAGCCTTATTACTTTTCATACCACTACAATTAGCAGCTCTGTTAATTTATCTGCTTATTAGTGTTGTTTTTTGTTTCTTCGCCCCATCTCCTCTCATTTGCCACTGCTGAGTAAGGTCAGGTGCTTTTAGAACTAGTTATGTCATAATTATCTACAAAATAATTAACATTTCTAATAGAAACTGCCTGTGCTGGTTTTCATTGGGGTACAGGAGAGCGACAAGGTAAAGAGTTCGATAATACTTTGCTCTTGTCAGTCCCCACCTGGAGTCCTGTGTGCAGTTCTGGAGCCCCCAGCACAGGAAGGACATGGAACTGTTGGAGCAGGTCCAGAGGAGACCACGAAGATGCTCAGAGGGCTGGAGGAGCTCTGCTATGAGGACAGGCTGAGAGAGTTGGGACTCTGCAGCCTGGAGAAGAGAAGGCTTTCAGGAGACCTTAGAGTAGCCTTCCAGGATCTGAAGGGGGCCTGCAGGAAGGCTGGGGAGGGACTATTGACAAGGTCTTGCAATGCCAGGACAAGGGGCAATGGGTTTGAACTGGCAGAGGGGAGATTTAGACTGGATGTTAGGAGGAAGTTGTTTGCAGTGAGGGTGGTGAGACACTGGCACAGGTTGCCCAGGGAGGTTGTGGCTGCTCCCTCCCTGGAGTTGTTCAAGGCCAGGTTGGAGGAGGCCTTGAGTGAGCTGTGCTAGTGGGAGGTGTCCCTGCCTATGGCAGGGGGTTGGAAGTAGATGATCCTTGAGGTCCCTTCCAACCTTACCATTCTATGATTCTATGATAAAAGCTTAATTTTTATGGTCTCGTCTTTACCTTCTTTGTTTAATAAATCCTCCACTGCAGAAATGGATAGAGCAGAGCTCCCTTGAGATGAACAGTGTGAAGAGCTCAGGATTAGTTTTTCATTTGTTTTGAACTCTTCACAAGGTGGGGAAAGGGGAAATAACTTAATTTGAAAAATTAGGGAAAACAGGACAATAGAAAAGATTCTTTCTCCTTGCAACCTGTTTGCCAGATGGCCTGCCAGACACAGATAACAACCTGAGAGAGAATTTTTACATCTTTGTGTAAATCAGAACTCAAAAAATATGTACTGTGGAGTGTGTGTGTAAGAGATGCTGTTTTATTTACCAGAACTTGAAACAAGGGCTTCCAGAAATACAAGAGGAGGGCTCCAGCATGTGTTTCCATGGCATGTCACTCTCAATCTTAAAAAGCAAACTCCTGTTAAGCCTGCACCAAGTGGAAGACACAAATACTGTTTTTTTTTATTCTGAAGTTGCAAAAGACCCAACGTATTGCTGTGTAGCTTGCAAGGCAGTTACAATGGTTTCCCTGTGCTTGTGAAGAGGGATGGGGGTGCAGGGTACTTTTGCTTTTCTGCAAAACTATTGAGTGTATTAGGACAATGTGTATGTCAGTGAAGCTGTAGGAGTTTACACCTGGGTGCAAAACACTTTTTAAGTTCATGCTTGAGCTTAACTACCCTTTCAGAATGTGACAGAGCCCTTCATCCTACAAAGAGTTAACTTGATGTTTCCTGTCTTGCTGAAGCTGTTTCATGATGTACTCTCCTTTGATCTGGGCTTTGTCCCTTCAGACACCAGCCATGAAGTTAGCAACTGCATAAGGAGGTACAGAAAGGAAATGAAAAGACTCACTGAAGGGCAGCTTTTGTAAGGCATTTAGATGCCTAATGATATTGATAGACTATGTTAATATGTTCCCTGGAATCCCAGTTTCCAAATAAGTCTTTGTGCCTAGACTTTGGAAAAGACAGGCTCTCCTTAAGAGAGCTTTAAGGGGTTTAAATGAAAGTGCTGGGCAGGTGGCCATCTAGAGAAAAAACTAGAGAAGATATCAGCCAAGAATATTGCATGGAATTTAGCCTGTCTGCAAGTGTTTGAGTGAGCTGTGGTCCAGCTTTCAGCCTAGGATGGTAAACATGAGTAGCAGGAAAATAGAGATACTAGTAGGAAAAAGAGCACTGATGTTTTTTCCCTGCTAGTTATAGAAAAAAAAAACCCAAAAGCCCAAAACCCACCAACAAACCAACCACCACCACCAAAACCCATAACCCCCCCCAAACCAAACTCAGAAATGCACAACATGAGGGAAAGCAAAACTGCTAGCTCGCTGGGGAGTTAATGGGAAGGTCAGAGCAAATGAACTGATGGAAGAGCCTGCTATCCTCTCCAAGTCCCAGCTGCTCACAGTCTTCTTTCTGTCAAGTTCCTGAGCAGTAAAAGTAAACACAGTAGAAATCAGCAGCTGGGGCTTCTTTTGCAAGGCTACAGCATCGAGTAGAATTCCTCCCTCCATATTTTATAATTTATCTCAAGGCTACAGACATCTGTTCGGATGGCCAAAGGGAAAAAAAGCATGAGGGATTTGGGCTAAATTCAGCACCACTTAGGAAAGATGCACCTGGTCTGCCATTTGTTATGTTCTCTCTGCTTTATGATTTATATTTTATAAATCCTTTCCATTGTGGCTTCCTCTGCTTCCCTCCTTCTGTTCCAATTTGATCAGATTGTAAAGGTTCAAAGTGTACTTCTGTTACTTTAATTAAAGTAATTTCCCTCTACCCTCCCTGTTAGAACAGATGTATAGGAAATCCCCAGGCACCTCCTCCTTGGGCAAATTGGACATTAAACAGTAAAATGGCACTGAGGCAAATTCCCTGTGCTAGTTGCTTTTCTCTGCAGCAGGGATATGCAGGAGACCAGGTGTTTCTCTGTGCTAGCAGGTCTATTCTACCCTCTGTAATGAGTTTATGGTGGCTATCAGAATTACAGAATTGTAGGATCATAGAGCGGTTTAGGTTGGAAGGGACCTCAAAGATTATTCAGTTCTAACCCCTTGCCATAGGCAGGGACACCTCCCACTAGTACAGCTCACTCAAGGCCTTGTCACAGT
>VWZE01014404.1:16064-44873 GCA_013396675.1 Eubucco bourcierii | reverse complement strand
TTTTTTTTTCCCCTTTTTTTTTTTTTTTTTTTTTTTTTTTTTTTTTTTTTTTTTTTTTTTTAAAGTTAAAAACAAACTCCCTGAGTAATTAAGGTGTCTAGGGGTTGTATTTGATGAAAAGGAAAGAAAGCCTTAGTGGGAAGAGGGGGAAAAACCCCCACATTCTAGTGTGTAGGTATGCAGGGAAGTCATCATTTTGGTTTGATTTTGAGAGATATTCAACCCACTTGCTGTTTGCTTTGTGCCAAGGAAAGGACTGTGTGGCTTATTGGTTTTGCCCACCTGACATTGTATAGGTAAAGATCATATGGAGTCCTTGAAAACTCTGCTTTCTGCTTTAATGCAAATATCACATGACTGCATGTTGCTTCTGAAAAGCCCAGCTCCATGGGCTGAGAGAATTTCTTAGCAGTGAGGGAGTTGGACAGAAAGGAGTCACTCGGGTTGTTTAATCTACACTACCTGCTGCATTCATCACTGGCAGCTGGGCTGTCATTTCTTTTTCAGAGACTGAATGATCAAGTAACAACTTTGATAAGTCTTGAGTTTCCTTTCCCCCATCACAGGTGGACTAGGGACCATCCTCTAAATCTGCTTGGTCTTGCATTGACATCCTTTATGTTAGGCTGAGAGCAGATACATACAATGTCTGTCCACATGGTGCTTTTCTAAACAGCAACCACATCTCTATCAGCCTTTAATAAGACCTAAATAAGCCAAACTTGACTCCTGTCTTGTCTAGGGGAAAGCTTGAGATTTTCCCTCATGTTTTAGCAATCTGTTTCTCTGCCTATTCCAGTTTAAATTAATCCAGAACTGGACACTCTACCAAGCTATAGTCCTTGGTATTAAACTTGCCTCAACACATCTTTACAACTTTCCTTACTGGTGGGTCATAGACAGACTGTATTTGTGAGTTGTTTACAAGACTTGCCTCATTTTGAACTGCTTACTTCAGTGTGTGACTTCATATCTTACAACATTGGTGGTATTTTCAAGTTTAACATGTTCTCTTTGAACCACACTCTCCTCCTTATTCTTTAAGATTATGGCACTCAATGCTTCTCAACCCTCCTCTCTGTATGTATCTGCACTACACAAAATACATCCCTCAGGACAAGCAACACTGAGGAGCTTTAGGATGGAGATAATAAAATCAAGAGAAAGACCCTTTGGGCTGCTTAAGAGTTACAGAAGATCTATATCCTCCCCTGGAAGACAAATCAGAGCCGATCTGTTGGCTTTACTAACTCTCATTTGTTTCAACACATGATTTATCACCGAGGTCTCCTTTCACATCTCTGAAACAAACACCAGATGCTTTCCACACTTGCTTATTTCTCCAACCACTTCAAATTCAGCCAGCATCAATTCCAGTAACTCTGGGAGGGCTCTGTTTGTGCAGTCTGACAACAAAATCTGTGTCTTTATTGATAGCATTTAGTGAATTCATAAAATGAGGTCAAAGGCATCCTAATAGTTATTTCATCTCTGGGTCACTTTTGAGCAGATCTTCAGCATACAGATGGATGCATGCCCTGGGGAAGCCATGGCCCCTGTCACCATGGTGGTACAGTGAAGAAGTGGCATGCAAATTAGCAATCTAGGCAAGAAAGCTGATCTCTAAGCAAATGGTGTGCAAGCACCAATTCTGACTTTCCTCTACAAAGAGGTGGAAAGAAGGAAAAGGTTTCAGCTGCCTCTTCCTCTGAGTTTTCCCCCTTCTAGGTGGAATGATGGGAATTAAGTGCTGCAGCAGACTGGGATGGGGCTGAGAGGTGCAGTCATTTTTAATTTCTTCAAACAGTGCAGACACAGATTTGATTTTGGCTATGAGTTTTCCCTCCCACAGTAAAATGTTCACCATTTGGAAGGAAGGACTGAGATAGATGAAGGTTTCTGGGGGTAACAGTAAGGACTGGGAGCCTGTAGCTCACTTTGAGTGTTGTGCATCCTATTCAGAATATGGTATGCAGGTGTGCCTATGATGTTGTGCAGTCAAGATGGGCTGCCAGGCTTCCTCTGGGTCTGGAAGCATTCTGTGATGGCTGATGGAGTTCTACTACTCCAGGGGCAGCCTCTTTTCCACATCTACCTCTTCAGTAGCTGTGGGTGTCTGTCAGATCTCCTCACCTCTCTTGCATTGAAAGATGCAGTTTTGAGATTCAAGGAAAGAAAAGGACCTAAGGGAAAAATAAAGCCTCCTAGAGTGTGAGGGCACATAAAGGTGGTTTCAGTTGTATAATGACACCTCATGACTATTCCTACATGTTTCCTTTGTGCTAATTATCTGCAGGCACATTTTATGTGTGTTTAAAAAAAAAAATCATCACATACAGCATTGATTTTTGGAGAGAAAATAGGAAGGAAAAGCAAAAGGCAATACATCAAAACAGTCAATCCTGAAGGAAGGCCCTCTAGAAGGCAAGCGTCAGACAAGCTTCCACTTTAACGAGAGTAAATTGAGCGAACAAACCCCTGTGATGACATCACTGTTTTACCCAACCTTTTCAGCTTGGGAGCTGACAGTGCACCAAGCTGTAGGCTATGAAAACATGCAAGGTGCAGACCACCAAATGGGCAACTTCCAGCAGAGCATCATCAAGTACAGTCAGTGCCGCTCTCTGGCTCCTCAGCTGCTCTGCTGGCCTCTCTATGCCCCTGTCCCCTTGTCTGACCACTGTCATTCCACTAGGAATACTTTTCACAGTGTTTAATCAGAATTTCCTTTATTGCTTCAGAAATAGTGAGCAGAACGGAAAAAATATCCTCCCTTGAGCTGCAGGCTACACTCTTGTTAATGTAGTCCAGTGTCAGTTGGCCTTTTCCATAAGGAAACACAGCTGATCTGTGCCCAACTTGTCCAATGAGATGCTCACAGCTCTCTCCTTATGCCAGGAGGTACCATGTGGGGTACTCAACTCTGTAAAATGAACAAGGAAAGGTTAATTAGGGGATAAGCATCTCTTTTGTGTGTATCCTGTGGATTTGAACCCAGGCCCTCCTGAAAGAGAGGAAAATTCCCTCTACATGCCCTGCAAAAATCTTTCAAGAAACTTTATGTTGCTTTCTTTACAGATCTGGAGGATTTATACCTTTAAATGCCTTTATATAGGGGAAACAAAAAGGAAGCAGCATTAGCATATTTTTAAAGACATTGGAGTGCTTTTTCATCTCCATTACTGAGCAATTGAGTCATCTTCACTCTGTATAAATTCTGTCTCTGAGAGCTTTTGTGCAAATGATATTTACTACTTAACGAAATTTGATTTAGTGAGGAAGTATGCATGGAAGAGATAGAAGAGAAATATTAGCATTTTATTGGAAATTTTAATATAGACATTAAATGGCACCAAAATGAAGACAAGTTGGTGTTTTTATTAACTTAGACTCACAGACACTAAATGTTTTTCTTCTGCCGTTGCTCCTTCTTTTCCAGCCTTCTTATTACTCTAGCTCTGCACATCACAAGCATTTTCTCCTGTGTGGGATCTCTAAATGGTATCATGCATCATCTTTTTCCACAGTATGTATACTGGATTCATGGGCAGTGTGATGTCTATGAAAAAACTGAAAGACAAATAGCAGTGAGTACCTCCAGGCAGAAAGCAGATGAGGCTTTCCCGCATGGCCGCAGCGGGACAGCGCCTATCATACCGATGAGACATGAGACTACCACAAGCCTCAGTCAAGGTAAACTCTGTTACTTGTTCCCCTTCTCTCAGACTTTCATGTAGCCCTGCTGGTCCAAATTTGCAGTAAAGATCCCACTCAAAGGCTGCTTTTCATCTGCATGTGTTGTAAGGGTCACTCAAGAACATGTCTTTGCAAAGAGCACAATGGATTGTGAAGCCAAAGGTTATTAATCTGCATGGGTTTGGGAATGTTACCAAAGTGATGCATAACAATGATGACCTACATTTCATTCCCTCTTCTGGCCATCACTTTAATATTGGTGACATTAGTTGCTTTTATCCTGAGAGATTAGAAAAATGTCAGTTTTTATAAAGTGAAGCAGCAAAATCAGGCCAATATCAGTAAGGGAATGTGTTCATGGGTCACACATCCATATGAGACTATTAGGAATCACCAAATTTGACATAAGACTAGAGATGTGGCCAGCAGAGCAAAGGAGGTGATTCTGCCCCTTTACTCTGCTCTTGTCAGACCCCACCTGGAGTCCTGTGTACAGTTCTGGAGCCCCCAGCACAGGAAGGACATGGAACTGTTGGAGCGGGTCCAGAGGAGGCCACGAAGATGCTCAGAGGGCTGCAGCAGCTTCTTCTCTGAGGACAGGCTGAGAGAGTTGGGGCTCTGCAGCCTGCAGAAGAGAAGGTTTCCAGGAGACCTTAGAGTAGCCTTCCAGGATCTGAAGGGGGCCTGCAGGAAGGCTGGGGAGGGACTACTGACAAGGTCTTGCAATGACAGGACAAGGGGCAATGGGTTTGAACTGGCAGAGGGGAGATTTAGACTGGATGTTAGGAGGAAGTTCTTTGCAGTGAGGATGGTGAGACACTGGAACAGGTTGCCCAGGGAGGTTGTGGCTGCTCCCTGCCTGGAGGTGTTCAAGGCCAGGTTGGAGGAGGCCTTGAGTGAGCTGTGCTAGTGGGAGGTGTCCCTGCCTATGGCAGGGGGTTGGAACTAGATGATCCTTGAGGTCCCTTCCAACCTTACCATTCTATGATTCTATGATGTGGAACTTTTCTGAACAATCCTGGCTTGAACTGAGGAAAACAAAAATTGAACTTTAAAACTGACAGAAGTGAAGAAACTACCATCAGCCTTGGCCACTATTCCCAGCTGATAACAATCCTCAGTTTTCCAAACTACCATCTTGAATGCCTGACTCTATTCATTCCTTGCTTCCCAGCCACCAGAATCTGGCTTTTCTGCATGAAAGCTGTTGAGAAATCTCTGTGCATGTATTTTCTCTTTCTCTCTAAACCAAATCCATTGCTTCTCTGTTTCCAGCTTCTAGGGAGAAAAATATTTTTTGATTCAAAAGAAAAAAAAAGAAGAAAGAAAGAAAAAGCCCTCTGTTCTTTGTTTGTCCTTTTTGAATTATTTCTTGCTGCTCTGTCAGGACTCAAGATAAATTCTCCATTGACTGTGCCCCCGAGTCATTGATCTTTACAGCAGTCTCACCCAGAACCTGTTGTTGTCACTGAAACACATTTACATCACTGGTAAAACTCAGCTCAGTAATACAACTCAGCTCAGTAACTACTCCTCAGGGAGTCAATGATTCAAGGTGTGATACAACGGAAGAGATTCCACTTTCAAGTAGTTTCCAGCTGTTCATTTAGATGTGTATGCTAAGCAGTACTAAAACCGAAAAGATGATGAAATGTGAATTACAAAAATGTAAAAGATAGCCGTACTGAAAGAAAGAAAATTAAAAAAAAAAAAAACAAAAAACAAACCCAAAGAGAGAAAATACATTACTTCAGAAGAAGAAAAAAAAAAAAATGACATGGAACACCAGAAAAACAACACAAACCCAAAATATGAAGTTAGAAAGTAGGAATTAACAGGTCCAAATTAGTTCTCCAGTGCTGTATAGTTCTCCACCGCTCACTATCACTTTATTCACACCTCCCACACTGCCTTTCCTTTGCCTCTTGTTTTGTGCTGAAATGGAAATGCACTGTTGGGTTTCCACTGCTGACTTTTTCTGTTGTTTATTAAGCGTGTGGAACATATTTTGGAAGAAACATATCCCAGGGTACATCAAGCTATGTCAAAGTGTGGTAGGTTTTCTCGTAGCTTGCTAAGCTGGTGAAGCAGAAGCATTTGCTTATGGTGGAGGCTAAAGTGATTGATCTGTTTGGTGGCTTGGAATGTGTTGATTATAGGGTGTTGCAGGCTTGTGTAGGTGCATGGGCAAGCTCCTAGTTAGCATTTCACCATACTGTATAAGCTTATAGCATAAGCAACAGCAATATTTTTAGCTTGTACGATTATGTCTGAACTTCAGCACATTAAAACCCCCTATTTCCTGTTTAAGGGATCTGTTTCTAATCACCTACTGACAGCCTCTCTTGATATCCACACCTCATTTAGGAGAAGTTTGAGAATTAATACCTAGTAATTGTACTTCTGAGGTGAAATAAAAATCAGAGTGGAAAGGATATTTTTAAGGCGTCGTGAAATGAAAGCGATTAACCCTTAACCACTTTCCACTTAACTAATTAATTGCTTACCCCTAAAGTATTTATCAAAGAGATAGGGTGGAGTCTCTGGTGATCTGCAGAATTTAAGTTGCATTTGCAAACCTCTCTAAGAAGTACCCTTCAGGTCATCAAGGAGCTATGGACTTGCTGGAGGAAGTGCAATGACAAATTTCATAGTTAAGCAGGAGAGCAGGGAATAAAATAATCTCTGAAATTCTATCATTCAGCACTTTCAGAGAATCAAAGAGCTTTCTTCTGCAATTCTTCAAGCACTTGAAAGATGAATACATTAGGCTTAATCATGGGCATATTATCCTTCTTTTTCTTGCTGGGCAAACTGAGGCACAATGAAGTTACAGGGGTGGTGTTTTTAGGAGTGTGTTGGAATGCTGGGTGCCATCTCCTCATTGAATCGTAGAATCACAGAATGGTAAGGTTAGAAGGGACCTCAAGGATCATCCAGTTCCAACCCCCTGCCATAGGCAGGGACACCTCCCACTAGCACAGCTCACTCAAGGCCTCCTCCAACCTGGCCTTGAACACCTCCAGGGAGGGACCATCCACAACCTCCCTGGGCAACCTGTGCCAGTGTCTCACCACCCTCACTGCAAACAACTTCCTCCTAACATCCAGTCTAAATCTCCCCTCTGCCAGTTCAAACCCATTGCCCCTTGTCCTGTCATTGCAAGACCTTGTCAATAGTCCCTCCCCAGCCTTCCTGCAGGCCCCCTTCAGATCCTGGAAGGCTACTCTAAGGTCTCCTGGAAACCTTCTCTTCTGCAGGCTGCAGAGTCCCAACTCTCTCAGTCTGTCCTCATAGCAGAGCTGCTGCAGCCCTCTGAGCATCTTCATGGCCTCCTCTGGACCCACTCCAACAGTTCCATGTCCTTTGACTTTGCTCAGACTTTGATGCATAAATGAGGATTAGATATCTCATAGTAGTGCAGTGGAAGAATATATGACAGCAGAAAACTGATGTTCTCACATCATTCTTTTCCTTTTCGTTCTTCTCCTACAGTGATACACAAAGCTTAGCACGCTGCTCCATGTGCTGGAAATTGTGATTCCAGATGACTGAGTGGATCTGCCAGGGTGCTTCTCAGCCTACTGAAAAAAAGAGACTCTGTGCTCAATGAGTGGATCAAAAGTCCACCCAGCGGACTGAGGAAAGCCAAAGAGAGTGACAAAAAGTAGGAGTGAACTGGGAGGTGCCAAAGATATGGCTTCTACTGCCAAAATCTAAGACAATCTTCCCCTTTTCACCTGGACTTTTAGCCAACAGCAATTCAGATGTCCACAACACAGGAGGCTGTGTCAATCATTAACCACCAACCTCTAGAAACAGAAAAAAATGAAACAGTGCAATAACCTGGAGCCCTCTGTAGTCCTATGCTTTGGTCTCTTAGCCTGTCTCACAGTGCTGTCCCCAGGCACAGACAGATGTAGGCTGCCTGTATGATATTTTTGGCTTTCTCCCCTGAGTAGCTGCTCTGGCCAAGTTTTCTCATCAGTGATCAATGATCAGCAGACCAGCAAATGGGACATACACACCCAGCAGCAGATGGCAGTGACTGTGCTCAAGTGTGACAGCTCTTTGCATGCAGAACTGTTCAGGCCACCTAGACACAACTCTCCCTCTGCTCTGAGCCTCAAGTAGAAAGCACTTTGCTACCTGCTAAGACATCTGAACACTCCACTGCAGGTCTGGAGCATTCCTTGCCTGGGAGGCCAGAAGAGTTTCTCTGGAGTTTTTTCGTAGATGGCCTTTCAGTTGAGTGAATCCACAGTGCCCAGTGCATGTGAGCAGGAAAAAGGAGAAGCCTGGCTTCCAGAGAACTACAGTCTGTCCAGCCCACAGATACAGTGCCAGGAGAAGTAACCGTATCTGTGATCCCAGAGGAAGCACTATCCTTTAAAGGACCTTAAAGATGAGAGCTGCCAAAGGCTGTTAATGTGCTCTGTAGTCTTCTATTTGTCCATATATCCTCATTCCAAAACCTCTTGGAAATTCTCAAGAGCTGTCTTCAGCATTTGCTTCCATATTTTTCTGAAGGTGCTAATAGACCTTGCTACTACAGGAACTGTTCTTTATCTTCATATGAGGACATTCTGAGAATCATCCAGCCCCATTTCACCTAATCATACTCCTCTTGAATGTGGTAAATAATTCCTCCTCTGCTAGTCCTTAATAGCTGTGAATATAGTGGAAGCATTTTGTTTGTTTTATATTGGGTAGCAGCTTCTGTTAAAGCCTGAAGTCCTGTTATGCAGGGAGTTGTAAAAACAACATTCACAACAAGCTTGCAGATGGTTACACAGAATCACTGAAACAGAATAGTACAGGTTGGAAAGGACCTCTGGAGATCATATAATCCAGTCCCCCCGCCAAAAAAGGATCACTGAGGGCAGGCCACACAGGAACATGTCCAGAAGGGTTTTGAAAGTCTCCCGAAAAGGAGACTCCACAACCTCCCTAGGCAATCTGCTCCAATGCTCTGTCATCCTCAAAGTTAGGAAGTTTGTCCTTATGTTGAGACAGAAATTCCTGTGTTCTAGTTTACCCTTTGTCCTATCACTGTTCACCAGTGAAAAGAAATCTGCCCCATCTTCTTGTCACCCACCCTTAAGGTATTTGTAAACATTGATCAGATCCCCTCTCAGCCTTCCCTTCTGCAGCCTAAACAGCCCCAGGTCTCTCATCCTTTCCTCATAAGAAAGGTGTTCTATTCCCTTAATCATCCTTATAGCCACCCGTTGAACTGTCTCCAGTCTAGCAGGAATTTCTCTGTTTCTCTCAAACTGAGAAGCCCAGAATTGGGCACAACAGTCCAGATGAGGCCTCACTGGAGTATCTCTCAGGTTATCATATCCCTCAGGCACTTGGCATGTTATTCGTTCAAGTGCAGGAGTTTCAAAGCAGGCCAAACTAATCTACTTTATAATTCATAACTTTAGATAATTTTGCTTTACTCTCATAATAATAAAGTTCCAGAGTATTGCAATGAGAACAGAGTCTGAAGCAGTTTGGCTGCTGGTAAGAAGATACCCAGAACAGTAGGTGGTGTTTTCAGTGCGCTCTCAGCAGCACCTCACGGGCAGCTGCTAGCTCTGCCCTGCCCTGTGACACAGCATCTTCATTTGTCAGATTTTTCTTGATGTTAGCAAATCAAAGCTGAGTTTGTATTACAAATATGGGTGCAATTTTCATTAGTTGTTTGTCCCAAATTTAGATAGCCTTTCCCCTTCTCATACCTGCTGGAAACATGCGAGCACACTACACAGCTACACTATCTCAATCAATATGTTGGCATCTGCCATTAACCTTTGCTTTCAGCCTCAGCATTGCTCTTTTCCAAGTCTGTTGGAATAAGTTTTGTGCATGAGCGTTCCAAAAGCACTGTAACAAATACTTTGTAAAACAACAAGCAGTAATATTTGGTGTGCTTCATCTCCTTATGGGTCTAAATTTGTTATCACAGAAACGTTCTGATTGAAAAATGCCTTCAGGATCACCAAGTCCAAGTGATAACTCTGCTCTACAAGATTCACCCTAAAACAGATCCCCAAGCACCACATCCAAAGGACTTTTAAACACATCCAGGGTTGGTGACTCCACCACCTCCCTGGGCAGCCCATTCCAATGCCAGACCACTCTTTCTGTGAAAAAATGTTTCCTAATGTCCAGTCTAAAGCTACCCAGACACAGCTCTAGGCCATTCCCTCTTATTCTATCACTATTCACCCATTAGAAGAGACCAGCATCAACCTCTCCACAACGTCCTTTTAGGTAGCTGTAGACCGTGATGAGGTCTCCCCTCAGCCTCCTCTTTTCAAACTAAACAGCCCCAGCTCTCTCAGTCGCTCCTCATAAGATTTATTCTCCAGGCTCTTCAGCATGACAAAGTATCTGGCGAGGTGCTTACAGCATTGTATATGGGAACACTGTGAGGAGTGGGTAGAACTGTGGTGAAAAATCAGGGACTTGCAGTAGCCCTCTGCTTTTCATATGGCTGAGAGGAACAAAGGTTCCTGGTTTGCTGGAGATCGGTGTGAGGTAAACTGTGAGGCAGTTCTGGTCTTCTAGGACAATAAATAGATCAGAGACTTGTATTCTGCCTTGAGTTTAATCTCTGCCTTCCAAGAGCTTGTTTTTTTTAAAAAAATATGCCTTTATCTTATACAGCATCTCCTAGGACAGAGACATCATCTGTCAAGACTCACTGCAACAGAAATAATCTCCGACTGCAAAACAGGAACATAATACAAACCAGACTGAGAATCCATGCTGTAGAATTAACTAAACTGGATGCAAACTGGTTTGGGTTGGTTGGTTTTTTGCTGTTTTGGTTTGTTTTTTTTTTTTTTTTTTTTTTTCTGTTTTTTTAAAGCAGTCGGGGTTTTTTTTTTTTTTTGTTTGTTTGTTTTTTGTTTTTTTTTTTTTGGTTATCCATCTGTATTGCTTGTAGTGATAGCTCCTTATCCAAAGGAAGATTAACTTCAATTTCTCCTCCTCCTACGTGGCCATTCCTTACATAGCTAGAGAACCTCCCTCCCTGGAGGTGTTCAAGGCCAGGCTGGATGAGGCCTTGAGTGAGCTGTACTAGTGGGAGGTGACCCTGCCTATGGTAGGGGGCTGGAACTAGATGATCCTTGGAGGTCCCTTCCAACCTTCCCATTCTATGATTCTATGAACAATCCCAAAGTTAAGAAAATTGAATATAAGCTTTACTACTCACATTTGGACCATATTTTGGACTTTGGTACCAGCAATAATGGAGAACAATTAAACTAGAGAAGCTGAAATGCACATTTAGTGCAGAGAGACACACTTCCACTTTAGAGGGGAGAAGATGTCTTGAAAAAGAACATTTAAAACAAATCTTACTGGTCCAGATGTAAAGTAGATTGCAAAAATAATTCTAAACAGCAATAACAGTTGTTTTTTGTTTTTTTTTTTTTTTTTCCAGAGTATGTAAGTAGAAATTATATGTAAGAGGTCAAGTTGTGCCTAAAAACCTCTTCCATTTGCTATGGTAAAAACGACCAACAGAGATCCTCTCCTTCCAAAATCTGCAGTTTTGTGGCATTCTCTGATGTGGAGACACCTCAAAATTACCTGGTCAGCCTCTTAAGCTAGAGAAAATTAAGTGGTTTAATATTCTTGTGTGATTGCCCTAGATCTTGTCCCAGCATGAAACCCTAGACTCAGATTCCTACTGTTTCCACCAGGAGGAATGGGTTTAAAGTAGCAGAGGGGAGATTTAGACTGGATGTTGGGAGAAAGTTCTTTCCAGTGAGGGTGGTGAGACACTGGCACAGGTTGCCCAGGGAGGTTGTGGCTGCTCCCTCCCTGGAGGTGTTCAAGGTCAGGTTGGAGGAGGCCTTGAGTGCCCTGTGCTAGTGGGAGGTGTCCCTGCCTATGGCAGGGGGTTGGAACTGGATGATCCTTGAGGTCCCTTTTAACCTTACCATTCTATGATTCTAGGATCTATACTTCTTGGCAGAACGTGCACCTACTTATCAAAACAAGGGCAATTTGCAAGAGATGGAAAAGCAAAGGCACCAGTCAATGTCTCTACTCAGTTATAAAACTGCTTTTGCAATTTGCATTTCCAGTCTTAGAGAAATATTTACAGGGTGGACAGGAGAACAGAAAAATGCAGTGGAAATGTCCATCTTAACAGCTTTCAGAGTTTGGGAAAATGTACTTCACAGTCAGAGTAAAATGTTTCACCACTCTCTTGAAAACTGCCTTTCTCAATGTGTTTCTAGTAACACCATGACAGGGTTTCAGTTCTAAGACAAGGTCCTGTTATCTTGTCCTTTTGGAAAACTACTGTGTTAAATATTTACCTCCAAATAATTGACATTTCTTTTAGCTTTTTCTCAACAAACTACTCCTGTGTCACCCTCCTCATTTTGGCTTTATAGAAACAGTATGTACAGTTTTACCTGGCTTGCTTGTTTGATGCCTAGGTCACTTTTGCTGTCAGAATCTATTTATTGAATAAAACTGATTTTTTTTTTCCCCTCCCTTCTCCAAATACAGTGAAAAATGTGCAGGAGCTCCCAGTACAAGGATGCTGGTTACTAGGAAACACAGTCTCCAGAGAGCAAAGTAGGGCCACAAGCCTTAGAGTACAAAGGTTTATTTTGGGGAGGATTCTACAACAAGGGTTGGAATTAAAATAATAATAATCTAAAGAATGTCTTTGCCAAAGGACAAGTTTAAAGAGAGAAATGGGTATCTGTAAGAGTCTTACAACAGTCTTTTCCTCTTGTTCTAACAAGGTGCTTTATGTAATAGTAAAAAATTCTGCATTTGTCTCAAGAAAGAAATTGAGAACATTGTTGAGTAGGGAAAAAAAATAATCTAAGGATTCCACTGAGGGTTTTTCCGTTCCTTGGCAGGACCAACTCTGCTCCTCAGACCTGTGCACAGTCATGGCAAATACAAGACTCTTTTTTCCTCGTGGGCTCATGCAGGTCAATACCTTCAACCTGAAGTGGTGACTTTAGGATATGACCTTTGTCAATGTTGTCAATATTTGTGATTTTCTTAGTCATTGTCAGCTAATTGGCAAAATAAGGCCCCTAGGGTAGAGGCAAAATTGAAGAACCAAACAAATGAAGGAAGGAAGGAAGGAAGGAAGGAAGGAAGGGAGGAAGGAAGGAAGAACAAAAGGAAGAAAAAAGAAAGAAAAAAGAAAATGGCAATAGAATTTAAGTGGAGCCTTCTGGGAGGACAGACAGCATCCCTTGTGGAAGAGATGGTCTAGATTAGGGTGTATGGCAGAAAAAAAAAGAAAATAAGACTCACGAGGAAGAGTTCATAGAGAAACAGTGAGACAGATGAGAAGAACATGGGAAAGAGCGACAGAAAAGCTTTAGACATGATGGAAACACATCTCAAGCACCAGAAAATACTGCAGCCTCAGCTGCAAATACAAAATTTATTATGTAGATTGAAACCAAGCCCTGAAGCTAGTTCCTGCCCTGCAAAACAACAATGATCAGAGAGGTGGTTGTGTCTAAGTATTTCTAGGATGTTTTTCCTAGTCACTGAGTTAGCAATGTAGCTGGTTTAATTAATAGCTTAATAAAATCCATCTTCCCTGAGTTTAGAAGGTGTTTGGTCTTCTTTGGGATGGCTTCTTTCAAGAAGTTCTAATCACAATTACACCTGCCTGACTAGGAGGCCTCTCACAATTATGCATTTGAGATACATTATCCAAAGCTTTTCCCAAATGGTTCTTGGCTGTCCTATGAGAAAGCCCACAGTGGGTTATATGGCTGAAATTCCTCCATAAGCAAAACAGGAAATGAACCAACCAGGACACTGAAGACAAACTTAATCAAAAATATTTACAGTACTGGAGCATGGCACAAAGCATCGATGCTTCTCTATTACTTATTTAGATCAACATAATTTATAATGAGAGCTGCAGGGAGAAGTCTTCTCTTCTGGCTCTTGTAGATTTACCCATTTATCACCAAGTACCATGGGACTTGTCCCACGAAGTGCATGAACAGTGCCTTATTCAAGTGCTGTGAATGCAATCACAGCAACAAGTAAATCCCTATTGGACTAGTCCTAGAGAGACTGTTAGTTGATAACCTATTATGTCTGGTCTGCAAGGACCAGGTAAGAAAGCACTGCCTCTGGCTAGTTGTCTTAGATGTAATTAGTGTGTGGGTGATGTTTTCATGTTCCAAAACACAGAGCAGAGGTAACTGCAAGAGCCAGCTGGAGCCTGGCCTGGCAAGGTTGGTGCCAGGCAGTTTGAAACAAACACTATTTTTTTTTCACCCAGCAGTTTGCAGTGCTAAACACATCAAACACAGGCAGGCAGGCAGCCAGAATTTGACTCATAGAGGTAGACACATGTGATGATGTGATGTGCTAGATACCAGAAAAGGAGCTAGTCTTAATCTTGACAAGTGGCTCTGAGGTAAACAGAAGAACAGCAAGCTCTCCTGTTCCTGATTCACACAAAAAATCCGAAGAAAGTAATGAAAAAAAATTAAAACAAATAAAGCTTTTAAGTCTCTGATCACCAGAAGTTCTGAAAATATTAATGAGCTCTTTTAGGAATAAAGCTTTGCAGACTGTGAAGGCCTTGTGAACCTTTTGTGCTTAAGAGATTGAAATGCCCCTGGAATGACAAGAGGGGTTTTTTTTGACTATGACCTCAAAGAGAATGTCCAGAGGTGTCACAAGGAAGAAGAGTTTCTACATAGCACTGAAGGCTGGTGATGCACACCAATAGGAAAGGAAAATCCATGGTGGCCCCATGAAAAATAAAGGACATCAGTAGAGCAATTATCCCTGGGTCTCTTGCGGTGTAGTTTGTCTCATGGATACTTGCAACCATTCTTTCTTAGTTTAGTCAAAGTAGCAAACTGTGCAGGAAATCTGAAGGATCTGCAGCTCAGCATAGAGGTGAGGAAAGAAAATATACTTAAGAGAGGGATTCGTGAGTATGCACAAAGCTAGTCAGTGTCCCAAGGTGTTCATCTCCTAGGGTCTCCACAGGAATGGCCTAAGTTAGTACATGCTCAAAAATTAAAAGCTACAGAAGCATGTGAACAACTTGCTGAATTCCAGCTTTGATATCAAAAGCAAAGTGCTCCTCTCCTGAGCCTTCAATCTGGCATTTCATTCATCAGTTTCCAAGTTTGAATTTGAAGGAGAGGACTGCCAGTTTGGGGAGAGCAAAATCACTGGATTTGAAGTTTGCTGATTATTTGACCTTGCTAAATAGCCCTTGGTACAATAAATCAAGAGCATCAGCATTGTAGAATAATTTTTCAAACTGTTCTTTCTATGGATGCAAACCATACATTAGGCATTCAACACAAGAACCACCAAAGGAGGGCTACAAGAATGATCAGAAGGTTGGAGCACCTCTCCTAGAAAGGTTGAGAGAATTGAAGTTGCTCATCCTGGAGAAGAGAAGGCTCTGGGGACACCTTTGTGTACCTATTAGTGAACATTTGGCTTAGCAGAACATGAAAAGCTTCTTTTAGATAACTGAGAACTTGAGCTGCTTCCTGCATCCATCAGTCTGGACTCATGTACCTGGCAGGGCACATAAATGTGAAATTAAAATCTGAGGTTCTAAAATACAAAGGGAGACCAAGAGTTGGCTTTACCAGCTTGCACTAGTGACAGCTTCCTGCAACCAACTGCCATGCACAGTGCATTTTGAGTAGTGCATTTGCTGGTCACTGTGAGGAGTTGGCATTTACATGGTGTTGTGTGTGGACTCTAAGCTCTCCTGTTTCCTGTGAGACAGAAAGAAAACAGACAGGAGGTGAGAAGAGTTGAGGATCAAGTTAAAGGTAGTTTAACAGGTGAAGCAAAAGTGCAAGAACATGCAAAGCAAGGGAGGAATTGGTTCTCTACTTCCCAGCAGCAGGCAGATAGAATCATAGAATCATAGAATCATAGAATGGTAAGGTTGGAAGGGACCTCAAGGATCATCTAGTTCCAACCCCCTGCCATAGGCAGGGACACCTCCCACTAGTACAGGTTATTCAAGGCCTCCTCCAATCTGGCCTTGAACACCTCCAGGGAGGGAGCATCCACAACCTCCCTGGGCAACCTGTTCCAGTGCCTCACCACCCTCACTGTAAAGAACTTCCTCCTAACATCCAGTCTAAATCTCCCCTCTGCCAGTTTAAGCCCATTGCCCCTTGTCCTGTCATTGCAGGACCTTGTAAATAATCCTTCCCCAGCCTTCCTGTAGGCCCCCTTCAGATACTGGAAGGCTACTATCAGCCTTCTCTTCTCCAGGCTGAAGAGCCCCAACTCTCTCAGCCTGTCCTCATAGGAGAGCTGCTCCAGCTTAGCCTGTTTCTGGAAACCAGAGCCTCTGCCAGCTAGCAGTTACTTTGGAGGATAAACATCATAGGAGCATTCTTCCCTATGTCCCTTTCTCTTTGAGCTTTGATTATTGAACATGGCATGATGGGTGTCCCTTCCCAATTTGTTAACCATCCCAGCCTACCCACTGCAGCAGCTGAAGTGGGAAAAAGATAAGCATTTGACATTGTGCAAGCAATGCAACGACAGCTGAACACTGGTATGTTATCAACACCATTCTAATCACAGATCCAAAATACAGCACCGTGTAAGCTCTTATGGAGAAAGTTAACTCCATCCCAGCCAGACCGAATACACAAGGATTCATAAGATTACACTGAGCAGGAAAAAGGAGAAAAGAAAACAAGAAATTGTAGTTGTCAAAAGGAGCTAGTGAGGAGCTCTGCTGGTTTGAGGCTAATTGGAATATTTCAGTGGAGAAAATTAGATTATAGGCTGTGAAAAGAAAACAATGGTGATGTCTGCTTCACTCATAGGCTTGCTCAGATGGGTGAGAACGAGGACACAAATATAGATAAGACATGTAGAGTCTCTTGGTCTCTCTGGGAGCCAGTGGGTCTTCTGCTGTCTGATAACCTCACTAACCACTCTGTTTCTAACCCCCCTGGCCAATCCTCCAAACTCACCTTGCATGTGAGGTAGACCCTGGGGTAAGGTAGAGGGGTAGAAAGAAGGTGGAAGGGTGGTTGGGAGCCCCTCCTGGGGACTCTTGATTTCTAGGAGGGGAGTTGTGTTTCTGTATTATCTTTAACTTGTATATTTCTGTAACTATTCCTGTCTATTGTGTATCTCTCTGCTTGTATGTTGTGCTAAGCTGTAAATAGAGCTTCAGTCCTTAACTTCCAGCTGGCTGAGTCTAGTCTGGGGGATTTTACAAAGTCGGGGTGTGGGGTGGTGTCTGTAACTCCCAAACTATCACAGGAGCAAAGTGTTAACATCTTGTGTAGTACTAAGCCCAGTGAAGAAGACTAGGTGATAATTAATTACAAGAGATAGACTTCAGACCTTGAAATGGATGGAATATCACCACATCCTATCAGTGCAACAAGCTACAGAATCAGGGATCTAGAGCAGGACAGTCTAGAAGAATGTAACTAGCAACAGCTGCATTAACTGCAGTAAGTGAATGTTTAAACATCATTTGCCCATGGCATTCTAATTTTGTGCTTGTTTCTGTGCTGGGAGGAATTTCCAGACCATGGACAAGAAAGCGTTGCAGATATCATCCACCAGAGCACAAATTTGGTGCTAATTTGGTGGAGGTTCTTGCCCAGAGATACAATTTACTGTATCTGCTGATCTATCAGCATCAACAGATCTTCCTCTATCTTCATCAGTTAGGCCTAGACATTATTCTGTGAGCCTTGTCTTAGTGATAGCATCAAGACATTTAAAAAAGCCTGACAAATTATTGTTACCAGTGTAAAGGCTCAGTGATTGACTCAGCAACTCAATGTGAGAGCAAACCCAGTGCTGTACTACCTGGAAACGCTGGGAAATTACAAGGATTTAACATCAAAGTCTTATCAACCTTGTCAGTCACTTGCTTTGTCCTCCTAGAAGGAATCAGAGTAAAGTGGCATGAGTCCAAAACCAAACTACTTTTGAAAGTTCTGTCTGTCCTGGACAAGGACAAGTCATCAGATTGTTCAGTTGGAGGTCTGGTGTACCACACAAGCATTTGACATGTCCTCAAGTGTGGTGAAAGGAAAAATAGTGTCTAATACTTTATTTAACACACCAACTTCTTTGGATTTTAGCTTTATTTTTCCTACTTCGTCTAACTTTTCTGTATTCAAATTATCCACAACTTTATTGCTTTGTTGCCTTCCTTTCATGGAGTGTTTTTGCTGCTTAAATAGCCTAACAGAAAGCCCAACCTAAGTTGCCAGTTTTGGCAGCTAGACCATCAGGGAGTTTATTCCTACAGTCTCATGTGGAGTTTATGAACAACTTGAGTGACTCTCTCAACAGAATCCTCCCTGTCATCCACCTGTGGAACATCAAGTGGCTCTCCCCTTGTTTTTTTCCTTGATGCACCATAACAACCTTGGCTTAGTTCCTTAAGATTAATTTCCACACCCTTCCCCAGCACTCTCTTTTTCTTTGTATACCCAAAATGTGCCCAGGAAAACCCTACACAACCTCAGAACCTTAGACAGCTCCAATCCTGAGAGCTTTACCTAAGCTGTGCCACTCACGATGTTGGTGTTGTTTTAATAGTTAAGCATCAAATTTTGCAGGAAAACCTCCATGAGCCTTGGAGGAGCCACTACTTATCATTAGGAGAATCTGAAAAGAAGATGCTAAAGACTACTTCAAAATAATTCAGCAAAGTTCAGAAGATGTGGCCTTAACAGATTGGAAATAACCATAGAAGTCTAGAAGCCAGGGGGATATTCTAACACAGAGATGCAAAGTAGGTATAGATAAGTGATTGGTAAAGGTTTAGGGCAGTTACACTTGGTCAAGACCTGAAACCCAGAGAAGGGCACCCATTTGGGGCAGCTGTCAGGAACCTCCTTTTCTGAATGTGTTGTATTCTTGCCTGGACTTTTAAAAGGTGGCTGAGCTGTTCATTAGCTGAGTCATGGTAACTGTCTATGCATATTCCTGCCCTGTGGCAAATGCAAGTCCATGTGCAATCTCTCAGCCTTCACCTTTTGAGGCAAAGCTCAACTTATCTTTCATGACCTGGAGGCTAACCATGCACACAGACTGTGGCAAGGGATCATCTAGTGCTATTACCTTGTTCATGAGCCTGAAAGCATCCACTCAGGCACTTAAAAATAAAGGCAAGGTGACAACTGTCAATAGTTATTAGTAGCTGCTTTTTCAGGGATAATGATGAGGTGCAGAAGTCAGATGTCACAGCACTAAAATCTCAAGTGAGCCACAGGTTTGGATAAATCATCAAAAATAGATCAAAACTAGCCATTTCAAAGTGAGCCATTTACAGACAACTGCTTCTATGAAATTCCTTGTAAGTACCTAGATTGAAAGTCCTTTGGACTTTGAAAAAGGCTATTGATTTTTCCACGTGGCTCCAAACCTCTCAAAGAATAGATCAACAAAATCTCCTCCTGTACCCTTGACACTCAAGCCAAGAAAAGGCAGAGGTTCAGAAAATGTTACCTAGGTAAATGCTTGCTGAACTGTGTGAGCTCCTAGTGAGACCAGGACAGACTGAGGCACAGCTCCCATAGATCTCTTACAGGGTCATGATTTTGCATCATTAAACAGTGACAGTCTGAGCATGCTCTGAGGATGATCTTAAACCTGGCCTGATGAGACCATTAGTAAACACTAACTGAGTTCTTAAGCTGTACTGTTAGCTTCTCCTTCTAGGGAGTGGGTGTGGATGATGCTCTGCCAGATAGGATCAACTCCTGTTTGATTGGTGTCCTGAGAATTTTGAACATTCCTAAGCAAGGCTGAAGGATATTTTGCATGAGACCATCATTGTAGAGAAGCACTCAATCACACTATTTCATTTGCTATGCTAGTTCTACAACAAGGAAGGGAGATATTTTGGTGGGACAGAAGGGAAGAGCTATGTTTGTCGTTTATCTGGACTTCTGTAAGGCCTACAACATCCTTCTCTTCAGTCTCTCCAAAGAGAGATTATTTCACTATCCATCCATAGAGAGATATGGACTTGATGAGTGTACTGCTAGATGGATGAGGAATTAGTTGGATGATTGCTTCCAGAGGGTAGAGCTCAATGGCTCAACGTAAAGACGGAGATGGGTGACAAGTGGTGACCCTCAGGGGTCCATCCTGGGACCAGTGTTGCTCAAGACCTTCATCAACGACACTGGCAGTGGGATTCAGTTCACCTCCAGCAAGTCTGCAGATGGCACCATGCCAAGTGGTGAGGGACAAGATGCCATCCAGAGGGACCTGGGTAAGTTTGGGAAGTGGGTCTGTGTGAACCTCATGAGGCTCCAAAAGGCAGTTGTCTAAGGTCCTGCACATGGATTAGGGAAACACCCAGTATCTATACAGGCTGGGAGATACAGGGATTGAGAACAGCCCTGTGGAGGAGGACTTAGAAGTACTGGTGAATTAAAAGCTGGACATGAGGCAGTAAGGTTGGCTTGCAGCCCAGAAAGCAAATCATATCCTAGACTGCATCAAAAGGAGCATGGGCAGCAGGTCGAAGGACATGATTGTGCTCCTCTTCTGTGCTCTGGTGAGAACCCACCTGGAGTACTGCATCCACCTCTGGAGCCCTCAGTAAAGGAAATATATGGCCCTGTCAGAGAGGGTCCAGAGGAGGACCACAAAAATGATGAGGGCCCTTCTGACCTAAACTATTCTATGATTTTAAGACAAGTTTTTCAGCTGGGACCTCCTCACCTGTGTCAGCGAGCATGAGCTAGATAATTGATGTGAGAGTTCTTCTAGGTGAGGAACTTGTCTGGATGGGAACTTGGAGTTCAGTAGACAGTCCAAGGACTGCCATGTTAGAGAAAACAACAGCTGCCAGTTGTATCTCCTCTGGAAATGGGAGTGAGTTGATGCAGCTTTAAAGGAAGACACCATCCAAGAACAGGCACTCAAAAGAGCTTTAAAGATTGCCTCTTTCATTTCAGCTGACTGAGATGATGTTCAAACTAAGTCCAATTCAAAGGCATTTTAAACTCCTTCAGACTTCTTTCACGCTATTTCTTGCCCAAATTACCTGGGAGAAGAGAATCAGAAGCAGTTTGTGTTTGTGAGGTTTTTAAAATGCAAATAGATTTCTTGCCTGAGTCCTTGGAGGAGCCTAACCCTTTGCGACAATTAATCTGAAAAATCGAAAATTTTAACTTTTATTTTCTTACAAGAAAATCATATGCTCATATGGAAAAATGATTATGGAAAAAAAACATTGACTTATTACTGTGGTCAACCAGCTCTAGCATAATATTATCTCATTCATTTAAATCCTCTCCCCAAAACAGCAGAGTAAATAAGTGTCCAAGCATTTCTTTTAGATCTGCGAGAGCAACTCATTCCTGTGTGCTCACTGCTGACACCCATAATCTAAAGCAATTCATTTCTGTGAATTTCAGCTTTCCTTCAGACTTTATCACCAAAGATGGAGATGGACTGCAGGAAGGCATTTAAAGGATGCAATCAGCCCCTTTTTCTCAAGGGCACCGTACGGCAGTAGCTCAGACAGCAGCGGCTGCGCCGCACACAACTGCAGAGCAAAGCCGGTACAAAGCTGCACACCTGATAACAGCAGCATGGCACAGGCAAGTAGAAACGGTGGCTAGGGGCTTTTTTCTGACAACTAAAGAGTAGTCTTACCTATCAGCACAAAGCCAGTGGAGAGAGTGAGTGGCTGAGAAATGAGTTTTAATGCAAACTTGACACATGTCTGAGACTTTTTACCACTAATACTCTTTAGCACTAACACTTTTTATCACTCAAACTCTTAATGCATTAGGTAGTTCATTGCCTCGATGCCAGAAAGCCCTAACCAGTTTAACTACTGGGTCTTTTTACCCAACAGAAACTGTTTGATGCCTGTGTTGTGGGGCAAAGCTAATCTGAAGGCAGACTGTGAATCTTTTTTGGATGGTGAACCTTTTATATGCATGAAAAAAAGATTATGGTATTTCCAGTCTGCCTAGAGTACCCATGCCAGGGACATGACTGGACAAACAGCTGAGCCATCATTGTACTGAAGGCTCCCTCAGATGCTGGGAAGGACAGCTGCAGCAGTTTTGCTGAGCGGGATGAAAACTGAGGAGAGGTCCAAAGCTGATCTAAGCCACAGGGTCGCTTTTCATTTCTATTCCCTGATGATAGAGAGTTTCACAACTATTTTAAAACACCAGAAGCTGGCAGCTACTTTAGTATGTCAGCAAGTCTCCCACCTGGAGGGACAGGGCACACCTAGGATGGGCATCTGCTGCACAGCAGGTAGGTGGAGTTTTGTCTCTCTGAACCACCTCTGGGCTTCAAAAGAAGGGACTGTGTCAAAGAAAGGAAGCAGCATCTGTTCAGCATCGAAGCAGGAGTCACTGAAAGAGAATACATATCCATGAAAGGAAACTTGGAAATTTTCTGAAACAAGCCAGATCCAATCCAAAGAGTCTAAACTTACAAATAAAACATCAGAGTAAAGTTCATTTTCATCAAAGGAAATGTATGCCCCACCTTAGCTGTGTATTAATTAACCAGGTTTTTTGCTTTAGGGAAGGAAATATTGCCCTTTGCTGTCTGCAGCGTTTTCTGTTAACCCAGCCTCTTTGTATATCCTGAACCTGTTGAGCAACTAAAGCTTTAAATTGACTGCTAATTTTGTGTTGGGTCAAGTTAATTTCAAAACCAGATTAATTAAAGCAGATGTAGCTTTGTTTATCCATTATTCATGAAGCTCATTGGAACAGGAGAGAGCACATTAGCTTTATTTAGGATATTACTTTGCCTTAATGAACTCTCTCTTTTTTTTTTTTATTTGTTTTTTTCCCCCCTCCTAATGCTCCTTATGAGCAGGAGTTCAGCTTTGTATTGTTGGCTGTTGGCTGGGTTTTGCTTTTTTTTTTTTTTTTTTTTTTTAAAAAACTTTCTGGGGTGGTCTAGTGCAAACAATGTAATTAGCAGATTTTCTTACTCAAAAAAAAAAAAAAGCTGGAGCTGGTAATCTCTCATCCTCTCATTCTGCTGCAGTTGGGGCTGCAGAGAGGAGTGAATATGCTCACTCAGCATCGGAGCTAGAAAATCCACTGACAGTCAGAAGAAGCTGCTGGATAAATGAACTAGAACCACCTAACTGTGAGCATCTGAACATCACTGTGGATAGTCCAGTGAAGAATTCTTTTCCCCACTGAGCAGTGATCTATAAAATCCAAGCTAGATGGGAGGAATTGTGAAGCATGGGCTAGAAAATATTACTGAAGTTATTAAAGTGCACTTTGCACGAATTGTGTATCCCCTCTAGGTATGGTTTAGTTCTAGGAGCTCTGTCTAAAACAATACATTGAGACCTGAGATACTACTTATCTCAGAAACTAATGACATCTGTGAATAAGTGGAAGACTGGAACTCCCCAGAGAATAAAACCAGAGGTTTGCTCAAAAGCTGCAATAACATCATATTTGCAAACAACGTTAACTAAGCAAACCTAAGTTTAAACAAAGGAAAGATAGTCTTCACAAAGTGGAGACTAAATTAAATAGGACTAAATTAAACAAAATACTCTGGTGCAAATTAAACAAGACACAGAGATACGTCTACATACCAAGATAAAAGGATAGTTTGCAAATGTGGAAGGCAAAACCTTTAAAGCCGAAAAAAAACCCCAAATCTTTTTCCTGTGAAACATCGAACCAATTAGCAGGTCTCATTGCTGCAGTGTATTAATGAAAACTAATTAAAGACAGAAGAGGTTTACCCACATGAGTTTGGAAAACATCCAAGTATAATAGCAATAACATATAATGGATCCAGAGTTCTATTTCAGGCTGTGAAACAATAATAAAAAAATTAAGGTAAAGCTTTCATAGAAAAAAACCCCACCAAACTATTTTCCTCTTACATAGCTTGCCTGAAGCTTATGATACCAGCTACAGAAAAACAACTCAAGATAATAAATCAAACACTGCAACCTCCTGATCCTCTTAACTGCAGTACCTGACTATCTCATCATTTCCATGTATTTATCCTCACAATCCACTTACAGATGGAGGAAACAGTTTGTCTTTTTAAAATGAGAAACTGAGTGGAAAGACACTAAAGCTGTGATCATAGAATCATAGAATGGGAAGGTTGGAAGGGACCTCAAGGATCATCTAGTTCCAAACCCCTGCCATAAACAGGGACACCTCCCACTAGAACAGGTCACTCAAGGTCTCCTCCAACCTGGTCTTGAACACCTCCAGGGAGGGAGCAGCCACAACCTCCCTGGGCAGCCTGTGCCAGTGTCTCACCACCCTCACTGCAAACAGCTTCCTCCTAACATCCAGTCTAAATCTCCCCTCTGCCAGTTCAAACCCATTGCCCCTTGTCCTGGCATAGCAAGACCTTGTCGATAGTCTCTCCCCAGCTTTCCTGTAGGCCCCCTTCAGATACTCAGAGCTGTTTAGGTATCTAGTTCCTGTGGTCTCATGAGAACAAGCAACTGATACCTATGTACTGTTTTGTGTTGCTTTTTTTTTTTCCAAACTAGGTGATCCAAACGGATAATTATAGCGATTATTTTTTGTGTCTATCAATGAAAAAAGTATTTTCCATTTGCTTCTGAAGAAAAGAATGGTTGCTAAGCAAAAGAATACCCAGCAAGGGAAATGTGAAGTGGTTAGAGAGATCAAGGCAAGAAACCAGAATGATGAATTGAGAGCTTATACTCCCTTAATTCACGGCACTTTTATTAGTGCTGTATTTTTGGATAGCTAAAGTGCTGCTGTAACATCACCAGAGAAAGCACCAGGACCTGAAGAAGAAGCAGGAAAGAACAAAAGGCTGTAAAGTACTGAAGAGAGGGGATAAAACTTGCACTAAAGCTGCTAGATAGACTGGTGGATGTTGAAGACTAAACCTCATTTAATGGGACTATATATCTGTTTTAGTTATTGTTATGGTCAATGCTATCCAATAAACTTTTATTAAGTAGCTCAGTACCAGAGGGTATACTTCCTGTTTATGAGCAGGTAATTACCAGTTCTTAGGCTAAATAAATGTGGAAGCTGAAGGCTGAAATTTTTATAGGAAATAAATTCCTTCAGCCGTGGTGTTTGTTAGCTCAGAACGCAGTGAAACCAGGCTAAACAGGGAACACCACAGAGATGCTCACCTGGCGGCTCCAGCAGGGCTCTGCTTGCTCTCACGCTGTTTCCAAACACTGCCACAGCTAATTTTATTGGGGAAGTGTTTTGGCCTTCCCTCTGCACAAGTTGTAACAATACTTTTCATCTCCTTGAGGAAGATTTGAAGGCAGCCCTCGGTTTAACAAGCTGTCCATCTGCCCTACTTGGAGCCAAGAAGGGGTGAGGAGGCTGATGGCCCTTGGACTGCCCAAAGAATTTTTCAGCAAGCTTTAAGGAGAGTTAAACAGAATTCACTTGGAAATGAGCCAGAGCCAGTATATGGTTTCGATAAAAGTGAGTCAAAGCCACTGCCTAACAGTTGACATTTAATTTATCTCATAGCCCATTTTGGTCAAACCATCTCCTGTCACCTAAGAGCAAGGTGAAACCTGTGGTGAAGTGTTGGCTTTTCTGAATTCAAAAGGAGTTTCACTGCTGAGTTTAGTAGATGTGAGAGCTAAATCTGCGAGTCTAGCTGTGAGAATTATGAGCAAGCAGTGGTTTGGCTGGTATGGGCAGTATGCAGGACCAGAATAAACAGATTTTTCACAGCAGTGACAAGTAACTGCACCATCTCTTTGTAAATCCAGGCATTTTGATTGGCTGATGCTTGTAAATAGCCAATTAGGCTGCACATGTTTGCAGATTAAATAATGGCCATTCCGTTGTGGGTAAGCTGCAGAGCAAGCCTCAGCGTGGCTGGCTGAGAACATTTCACCACTGCTGACTTTAATTGTTATTAGTTTGCACTATATGTTAAATAGGGGAATATTTTAATTTAATAGCTGTAAATGCAAAAAAACTGAGTGAATAATTCATAGCAAATTATTTAGTCAATAAATTTAGCCTCTTCTACTCCTTAATTTTTCAGGAACACATTTACTATTTTCTCAAAAGAGTGGTTATTATTCATTATTACTTTCTAATCTGTTTATCAGAGTATTTTATGCTCTGCAGGTCCCTGGAGTAAGCTTATATTATTTTTTATTTATTTAAAAAAATAACCAACAAAAACCCAAACTAAATCTACAAACCACACAGTACCATTGCCTTTCCTGTTGTGATGTTTGTTACCGTTTAGCAGAATTTTCCAATGGGAACTTGGGTTTAACCAAAGGGCAGCTTGGCTCCTCTTGCTCCCAGTATCCCTGAGACAAGGTACCACACGTGTCATGCCACAACACTTTCACCTTCTATGAAGGCTGGCCCAGGGATCTGCTCAATGTTCTAGAGGCTGTGGCAGTATTAGAACTGAGAATTTCTACATTGCTGTGATGAAGCATATACAGAATTGTCCTGTCCTCCCCTGCTTTCAAACAGTGGGTGCAGAGCACAAGAGGTGCAGCATAGACCACTTCAGGTCCAGGTATAAAAGTGTCCACCAATAACTGGCACCTGTGGGAGGTTGTGGCTGCTCCCTCCCTGGAGGTGTTCAAGGCTAGGTTGGAGGAGGCCTTGAGCGACCTGTACGAGTCACTCACTTGAGTGACCTGTACCAGAACAAGAGGACACAGTCTCAAGCTGTGCCAGGGGAAGTTTAGGCTGGAGGTGAGGAGAAAGTTCTTCACTGAGAGAGTCATTGGCTACTGGAATGGGCTGCCCAGGGAGGTGGTGGAGTCACCGTCCCTGGAGGTGTTCAAGGCAGGTTTGGATGTGGCACTTGGTGCCATGGTCTGGTCTTGAGGTCTGTGGTGATAGGTTGGACTTGATGATCTTTGAGGTCTCTTCCAACCCTGGTGACACTGTGATACTGGGAGGTGTCCCTGCCTATGGCAGGGGGTTGGAACTGGATGATCCTTGAGATCCCTTCCAACCTGAACCATTCTATGATTCTATATGTATGTATATATATAATAGTTCACAGCTAAAGGAAAGCAGATGAAGAGAAACACAAACAGGGGGAAACAACCTCTGCTGCTACATGTAACATCAAGCTACTCCCTGCATACCTCTCCTGGCTTTGCCCTTCGGAGGCAAGCAGGTTATAGCTCTTCTTTTTTCCTCTCAGCTGGCATCCCTTGAGCCTGTGTGCAGTAATGCTTAGACAATTTTGTGCCTCAGATCCGCACCTCATCCCAGGTGTCTGCCTCAGGTATTTACATGCATACATGAGATCTGAGAAAAGCAGAGCTAATCAGTGAGCCTCAGCAATTAATAAGCCTTGCAATCTCACAACATTTTGCATTGCTCCTGTGCTTTCACCCAGGTTTCTCAGGGACTGCTCCTGCTCCTAGTGAAATGTACTCCACCTCAAGGGCTCTGGCTCAGAGTAGCCACTCTGTTCAGCAGCAGCAGCTCAACCCTCCTCTTTCCAATTACTGGGTGGTCATCAGCATAACGGTGTTTGTCATCAGCACAGGAGGGTCTGCTGTTTACTGAAATCCAAATGTGAAAGCAAATAGTTTGTGTAAGCTCTGCTGGCTGTAGATTACAGCTTTATTTAGTAGAATTTTGTTTCATACAAGCAGTATCCCAAGGTACTTATCAAAGTTAAATAAATCATAATAGCAGAGGGAGAAAGAAATTAAGAGGCACAGGCATGGGAGCAGAGATGTTTTCAGATGAGATTTGAAAATAGATGGAGAAGCAATGAGGCAGAAAGAAACAACAGAAAAAGTCTGTTCCAGATGGTGGGAGATGCAAGGGGAAAGAAGCTTCTGCAACAGCCGTGGTTTGAGCATAATTAGGCACAGAAAGATGACCAGTGCTGTTTGGAGAGATAAATAGTAAGGAAGAGGAGTTCCAGGAGATAGAGCAGGGAAAAGGTCACAGAAGGCACATAGTGACATGAATAGGGAGCTGTGGGACCTTCCTCTGTAAATGCTGTGATGATGATTTGGAAAGCCAATGCACTTGCAAAAAGAGAGGTGTATTCAGAATGGCTGGAAGATGCTGACATGGAGAAACTGAACAGAGACACACTAAGGTATCCAGAGAAGAATTTCTTCCAAAGGCCTGCTTTTGTCTAACTTTCCATAGTGGTTTCAGATCCAGGTAAAATCCCAGAATCTATTGCCTTCCCTACTCCTTCCTGCCAAAGACTATGTTACTTTCTCCTTGCTTCCTCAGTTGCAAGCAGAAATTCCATTGTGGAGCTGCTGCATGTATTTTGGACAGAACTAATTTCATTTTATCCAATAACCTATGAGAAGAAGCCAAGGTGTTGCCACAGATATGGTGGATTAAGGTAAAGGAATGAGGTATTTTCTATACCCTATGACCTGAAGTTATCTCCATTTTGCTGTGTGGAAGAAATAGCAAGTCAGGGTAAATATCTCTAATAATATTATGGAAAAAAAAGAGGAATTCTGCAGAAGAACACTCTGGTGACCAAGATGCTGCTGCCTAACAGTGCATAAGACAAGGCAATACTGTGGCTGGACTGAGTTGTGAAGCAAGACATGAAGCATTTGACTCTGTCCCACATGGCATCCTGGGCACCAAACTGGAAAAAAACATGGACTGGATGGGTGGAGCACTGCTGGGTAAGGGATTGGCTGGATGGTGGCACACAGAGAGTGGTGATCAAGGGCACAATGTCCACCTGGAGACCAGTGACAAGTGGTGTGCCTCAGGGGTCAGTGCTGGGACCAGTGCTGTTTAACATCTTTGTCAGTGCCATGCACAGAGGAATCAGTGCACCCTCAGCAAGTGTGCAGATGACACCAAGCTGTGTGGCACAGTCGACTTGCTAGAGGGCAGGGATGCCATCCAGAGGGACCTGGACAGGCTGCAGAGCTGTGCCCAGGCCAACTTCATGAAATTCAACAAAGCGAAGTGTAAGGTCCTGCACCTGGGTAGGCACAATCCCAAGCACAACTCCAGGCTGGGTGGGGAATGGTTGACAGCAGCCCTGAGGAACAGGCACTGGGGTTGTGGGTTGAAGAGAAGCTCAACATGAGCCTGCAGTGTCCACATGCAGCCCAGACAGCAACCGAGTCCT
>VWZE01014404.1:3147-13448 GCA_013396675.1 Eubucco bourcierii | reverse complement strand
CAGGCTCATGTTGAGCTTTTCATCAACCCAGACTCCAAGGTCCCTTTCCTCAGGGCTGCTCTCCAGCCATTCACCACCCAGCCTGTATTTGTGCTTGGGGCACAAATTATAAGAGGCTTTAAGTATTTACTCACAAAATATAATACCTCTGGATTCCCAGGACTAACTACAGTTTCCAGACAGTACCCAAATGCTTGCGGGGAGTTCTGTCAATGTCATCTTAGCTTTCTTATCTTCTCTGGCATTAGTGAGGTGCTGCGAGGCAGGCAGACAGTCTCTGACTCAATCCTGGTTCCTCTTGGACTCCACATTGGGCACAGAGCTTTGCAGGGGGGCAGGTAGGATGTCGTGCAGATGTGCAGTCTTGGCACGATGTCGCGCTGGCTAAGCAAGGCTATGGCGTGAAGCCTTAATGTCTGTTCCCTGGCAAAGCTGAGCAAGGCAGTTTCCAGGTGTAAAACCCAAAGCATCAGGGCTTGTTATTTCGCAGCAGGGCTAGCTGCTAGCTTAGCAGGCATAATGCTGCAGAGCACGGCAGGGCGCAACAGCAGAAAGCAATGGGGCAGAGCACTGCCAGAAGTAGAGAACACATGAAGGCAGAGGCACATTGTGTTTACTTGCTCATCTCTTTATACCAATGCAGCCTGATTCTATTGGTTCTTTGGCCACAGAGCAGCCAAACAGAATGGCAGTTAGCCAAGCTTAACTATTTTAGGTGAAATCAGAGCTTGCTTTTACCTTTTTTAGGTGAGAAGACAAACAAGTGTATAACCATGAGTGGGTACCCTGTAAACAAGTCTGATGAGACATGGTGGCACTAGGCCTCTTGTCCTCCTTTCCTGTGGTTGCTTCCCCCATCAGCAGAAGGAGGTAGAGCAGGAGGTACAAGTTAAAGCAATGTGCAAGACCATGTTAGAAATGAAGTGCCAAAATGCCTATAGTTCTTGACATAGTGCCAGTTGGCTACCTCTTTCCCTGCAGAACAAGCTCAGACAGTTGAGAGGTCTTGTGTTGCATCAGCAGCCCTGTTCTTTACCATTCTGTTGTCATGGGCTGAGACTTACTTTCTTAGATCTTGAAGCCAGGCTTCTTGTGCATCAGTCTCATTTTTGACAGTAACTTAGAATCATAGAATGGTAAGGTTGGAAGGGACCTCAAGGATCATCTAGTTCCAACCCCCTGCCATAGGCAGGGACACCTCCCACTAGCACAGCTCACTCAAGGCCTCCTCCAACCTGGCCTTGAACACCTCCAGGGAGGGAGCATCCACAACCTCCCTGGGCAACCTNTTCTCTTCTGCAGGCTGCAGAGCCCCAACTCTCTCAGCCTGTCCTCAGAGCAGAGCTACTGCAGCCCTCTGAGCATCTTGGTGGCCTCCTCTGGACCCACTCCAACACTTCCATGTCCTTCCTGTGCTGGGGGCTCCAGAACTGCACACAGGACTCCAGGTGGGGTCTGAGGAGAGCAGAGCAAAAGGGCAGAATCCCCTCCTTGCCCTGCTGCCCACACTGCTCTTGCTGCAGCCCAGCACACAGTTGCTGTCTGGGCTGCACTCACACTGCAGCCTCATGTTGAGTTTTTCATCACCCCAGACCCCAAGGCCCTTTTCCTTAGGGCTGCTCTCAACCATTCATCACCCAGCCTGGAGTTGTGCTTGGGATTGTGCCTGCCCAGATAGAATGAACTTACCCAAGATGAGCCTAGACAGAAGCCAAACCTATTGTAGGGCATGGAATAAATGGCAGATCCAGACTGCTTTACAAGGGCAGTTCTCCCAGTGTCATATGCAGAATTGGCATCTCCAGACCAAGGATTTCCTAGTTCAGGAGCAATGACTGTAGTCATCTCCTCTTCCCACATAGTGACTCCTGCTAGCCTATTGGTTTTGGGTTGGTTTGAGTTCCTCTACCTTCCCCAACCTGTGAGTAAGCATCTAATTGGGATTATCTGTGGGAGAAGAGAGGCTGAAGGTAAAGTAGTGCTTTTTATTATTCAGGTGGTCGTTAATTGCTGTTCTCAGCTCACAACATTTAAATGAAATATTCATGCAATTGGGCCAGTTGTAATTCAATAAAAAAACCTCATCCAACTACCCTGAGAGATCCCACTGGGGCTCCTTAGGCAGCAAGAATGAATGTTAATTAGAAATTTAAAATAAGCTTTCCTCCAGTTTTGCCAGGAATGATATGGGCCCATGCTTGGTGCCTCTGTATGGGGAATTAAAACCTTGTGGAAAAAAAAAAAACAACAGCATTTAAAGAAACATCTAGAGTTTAAGACTGTGATAAATGAATCTATATTTGTACTTTTTTGCTAAGTCCCAGCAAGGAATCTGATGTTTTGCAAACACATTTCTAGGTGCAAAGTACACTGCTGCTTCTGCTGTATCTGTGTTTGAAAGTAGTGATTCACCCAGCTGAATGCAAAACTATCCTTCAGGATCAGCTAATAGAAAATGGAAGGTAGAGAGCAGTTGGGAAAATACTATTTAAAGCATTTAACATAGTTCTCCTGATATTAGCCCCAAAAGATATTTCAAACAGTTTGAAGAATTCTGGTAAGGCACTTGCAAGGGCAAGAGCTTGCAGCAACAGGGTCAGTTCCCATCATTCAGAAATCAGGAGTCTGAAACGAGGCACTGATTTTGAGATGTGTGACTGAACTTCAATAAACTGGAGGAGGGTAACAGTAGGAAGTTACCTGACTCTGCATTACATTGCTGTAGAGTAAGTGAATCTGACTTTCCACCCTTTAACAACTTTGCTAGCTGAACAAACCCAGTTCTGATACTGGTGCAGCAGGAGGCATCTGCTGTAAATCCAAGTATGGCACAAGAACTGACTTCATGGCAGCAGCATCTGGTACTCCAGCTCCTGAGCCACATCAACCCAGGCACAAGGTGGTAGGCATATAACAAGGCATGGCAGTTTGGGTTTTGGGGAGAAGGTGGTGGTGTCAGGTCTGTGCTTTGGATGTTTTTAAGAATGTTTGCATGTTTGGTGGGTTTGAGGTTGGAGTTCTTTGCTGATGATCTAGGGTTTTTTTTTTTCTTCCAACTTGGCTTAAAGGGAGCTTGGAAGCAAATTAGATAGCCTCTTCACCTTAGAATATTTCTCATTTTGCCTTCTGACTTCCACACTCATGACTTGTTCTCCCTCTGCTAATCCCTTCCTAAAAAGCTTCTTTCCAAGAACACAGAGAATAATACAGAAACCTTTCCTCCATCTAAAAGTATAATGGCTTAAGGCTGACATTTGCAGAAGACAACCCAGATAATTTTGCCATGTTTCTCCTTGCTTTGCTACCTTCAGAACTTGATGTTTCATATCTGTACCTTTTGCATTTAACTGGAGCAATGTGCACAGTGCAGCTCATTCGGGAGCACTCCCCAGACCTTTTGCAAGAGGTTGCTCAGTTGGTTGGTGAGATACAGGCCTTGTATCTCACTGTTCTCATTTACAAAGCAAATAACTGTGCCAGGCTCTCCAAAAGGGCAGGTGAGGAAGGAAAACAGAATTGTAGGAGGGATCCTTAAATTATCTAAACTGCCAGCAGATCTGTTGCCCAGCCTTCTGCAGTGAGAAAATGATCTATGATGTTTCAACACTGGTCTGATAAGCAGCTCCCAGGTATCAAAGCCTTACCCCCAAGATGTGCAACATTCTCTGTGCTCCAAAACTGTTAAGCATATGTGATGGTTTGGAAGTTACCCACCCCCTCCCCTCCAATGAAATCACCCAGAGTACACTCAGACAGCTGGAAGTTGAGGAATGAGACTTTATATTCACAGCTTAGCACAACATACAAGCAGATATTTACAATATATTACAAATATTTACAGCTATGTATAGAAATATACAAGTATTGTGTTTCTGTATTACTTTTAACATCTCCCAGAGAGTCCCCAGGAGGGGCTCCCAAACACCCTTCCACCTTCTTTCCACCCCCCCTTCTCTTATCCCAGAATCTGCCTTATGTGCAAGGTGAACTGGAAGGATTTGCAAGGGGGTTAGAAGCAGAATAATTAGTTGGGTTGCACAGAACCAGCTAGAAAATGGGGAGACACACAGACACCAACAGACAGTCTTATCTATGTTTATATCCTTGCTTTTATACATCTCAGCAAGTCTGTGAGTGAAGTAGACATCACCATTGCTTTCTTTTCACAGCCTATAATCTAACTTTTTCTCATTAAAATATTCCAATTAACCTGAAACCAGCACAGGGTAAGAAACTGAGATTCTGTTTTAAACGTTATTCTCTTTCTGCTTAGAATCATTCTGGCTCAACTTGGGCAGAGTCCAATTGTGCACAGGGTGAGTCCCACACACCACTGAAACAAAAGGCAATTCTGTAATTTGGTTTGGAGTAAGCAAGGGCTCACTCCTAAGTCTTTTTTCTGGTGGATTTTTGGTGTGGAGTTCTCCACACACACCTTCTTCATGCTGGTACTCGTTCCTCCAACGCACACTGGTTTGCTGGAAGCTGGAAGGAAGGTTTTGTGTTAAAGCATGACTTACAGTATTTAAGGTTTGCTTTCATCTTTAAAAGGAGGACTTTCAAGTACAGCTGGCAAATTGAGGCTTGCATTAAAAGAGCAAACCTGGTTTATATAACACAGGGCTCAACTATTTTCACCAGGATTATGCGGTGTGGCTTTACATTAAAACAATAGAATGGAATATCTTAGAATAGAATCATAGAATGGTAAGGTTGGAAGGGACCTCAAGGATCATCCAGTTCCAACCCCCTGCCATAGGCAGGGACACCTCCCACTAGCACAGCTCACTCAAGGCCTCCTCCAACCTGGCCTTGAACACCTCCAGGGAGGGAGCAGCCACAACCTCCCTGGGCAACCTGTGCCAGTGTCTCACCACCCTTACTGCAGAGAATTTGCTTCTGACATCCAGTCTAAATCTCCCCTCTGCCAGTTCATACCCATTACCCCTTGTTCTGGCATTGCAAGACCTTGTAAATAGTCCCTCCCCAGCCTTCCTGTAGGCCGCCTTCAGATACTGGAAGGCTACTATCAGGTCTCCTGGAAGCCTTCTCTTCTCCAGGCTGCAGAGTCCCAACTCTCTCAGCCTGTCCTCATAGCAGAGCTCCTCCAGCCCTCTGAGCATCTTCGTGGCCTCCTCTGGACCTGCTCCAACAGTTCCATGTCCTTCCTGTGCTGGGGGCTCCAGAACTGCACACAGGACTCCAGGTGGGGTCTGACGAGAGCTAGAAAGCAAAGCAGTTAATTTCTTGACAGAGGAAATTAATGCATTTGTATGGCAACTGCATCTACTGGGAGAACCAATTTTCCTTCAGGGCCTTCTCACTTATTTTCCAACTGGTTTCACATTTGATATTCTAAGGTGAAGAGACCATCTAATTTCCTTTTGGAGCCTTTTATCTCAGATATTTCATGGGACTGACTGCAAAATGTTTCGCAAGTTATGCTTGAAAATCCAAATGTTTAGTTCTCGCTGCTTCCAGAGACTAAAGACCACACTGAAATTGTAGTTAAATATAACGTTCTTTACAGTGTTGTGCATGAAAGCAAGCGTCCCAGCTCAGTCTGCTGAACAGAAGGGCTGGATGTAATCACTACTTTATTTTAAAAGTTAGTTTTAATTAATGACAGCAAAGGGGTTGTAATGGAAAGGGAAGTGTTTATTTAACCAAAACCTCTTTATCCAAAAAGACTTCAGACATTATAATCCCAAGATTACTTCTTAAAGGGATTAATGAAGAGAAGGTTGAGAGCTTAAGGAAGTTTTCTATTGAAGGACAGCACTCTGTAGAAAAATGACAATCATGAAAGTGGAAGTTCTCTACCCATTCTTCCTTGACTGTCTTTCTGTCTACCAAGTATTGCTGTTTCTTGTGGGAGCTCACTAAAATGGGCAGAACAGAGATTTATTTATTATGGTCTGCCATCACAATGGCTGGTCCAAGGTGATTATACTAATGATTTAAAGAATAAAGTGATCCTTACAAAGGATCTCAGGCTGAATTAATTAGATGCCTAAACCATGGAGACTCACATCTAACTAGGAGTGGAGTTCTGGTCTTATTTTTCCCCCTTATCAGTAGTATGAAATGGCAATAGACTCAATTCTAGGGCTAGCCATGCTGTCCCTTCCACAAGTGTTGGATCCATTTAATCTCCACCTTCAGATATCAATGGTTTTTCTATCCTGCAAATGCAAATGACTCCTATGCCTGTTAAGAAAGCAGCAATCACCCCCACTCAACCTTATGTCTAGGCAGGCTTGATTTGCCTTCTGACTTCACTAAACCCATCCTTAAACAGTGTATAATGAGCACAGTGTGGTTCTGCTGTCTTGTAATGCATGATTAGTTTACTAACAACTTATTTGAGAGGCATGTGTGTTGCTTCATGTCTTAAAGATTATGCCTGAGCAGGAATAATTAAAAAAAAATTAAAAAAAAAAATCACTATTCTCCTCCTGCTACTCCTACTCTAGCCTTCCTCTGGAGCATTCTCTCTCTCTCACCTCTGTCTTAATTAGATCATGCCAGTCCTAATTTGATAATGCAGATTTTAAGCAGGGAGAGAGGGAGGAGACACACAGACAATATACTAAATTTAGGCACAGACAAAATGTGTCTTTTTCCATTAGGAAGGAAGGAAAACAAAGGAAAAAAAAACAAACAACAGAATAGAGAGCCTGTAGATGAAGATTGTACATTGTATCTGTAGTGGTGGTTCTACTGAGGAGCTCTAGGAGAGAGGTCTACAGCTGTGTCAGCACTCTGTTACAAGCCTGCTGGCCCTCTGGCTCTGCTTGCTGAAGATACACTACAGAATAGCATTACTCATTTCCATTCCAATACACTCCAAACAGTTTTACAGCTCTCAGAAACCACAGGAGAAAAGAGCATTCACTTAGACTCCATCCCTTCTCCCCTGCCTATTCATGCTAAAGCTCAACATGACCTGTGGCTACTATCCTCTAAAGGATTTCTCCAGTTTAGGATAAAGTTCAGGTGTTGCAGTTAGGGTCTGGCGACTGGAAAGCATCACGTTGTACAGAAAGACAAGGCCCCTTCCTATGAGCCAGGTGTCGCTAGTTATGATGTAAGCAGATGGAAGTGACGTAAATTTCGGCTGTATAAAGCTGTGTCACCTATCACTAAAGGCCATTTGCCATCCACCACCTTGGTGTCTGCACCCTGGTGGGCTGTATGGCCAGGAGTTGGTCGAGTCATTCATGAACCAGGTCGCCACACCTACGCAGTAGGCAACATTCAGGGTTCCAGACTGTGGAGATTCTTGTGTGTAAGCACAGATTTAAAGGATGATGCCTAGCACATGCTGGATGTAAACAACTCCCCACCAAGCAGACTTTTCTTACAGCCTAGAGGAAGGGGGAAGCCCTCAGGATGATAAATAAGAATTTGTGGTAAGCCTTGAATAAATTTTGAATAAATTCAATCTCTGGCTGTGTGGATGAGGAAGGATATTTAAGACATGCAATGATTTGTTGTTTATTGCTGTAAATTATTTATTTCTTCCTTTCTTTGACTGCCCCAATATATTGACTTAAATTATGCACATGTGGAATTTGGATCTGAGAAACACACAAACAAAGGGATTATAGTTTAGTTCCCAGAATGATTCCTCCTTTGGATTCACCTTTCATTTTTCTGCCTCATCACAGAACCATCAGCTCTGAGCCAAGATATTCCATGCTGACAAACCTAGGTAAAAGTCTGGGAATGGAGTTGTGGTTCAACTTATTATGGAGAATAAATTGAACTGGTAGGGGTGAAAAATGAGGCTTTATGTCATTTAATGTCAGAGATTTGGCTTGAGATCCCCTGTTTCTGATAGCAGCCTTGTCCTTGTCTGCAAACAAATTACCCAGCTACCCAGTGTGATGCACTGAGCAGGTGCTGTCTACTTTAGCCCAGGTCAAAGCAGCAGCCACACAAGACAGTTTAACTGGTCCAAAGAGCAAATACTTCTTGTGCTTCTGCAAATGCTGTAAGTGCAGTACAGGTGGGTAGTGCCTCATCACAGGAGTGACAATGTGTGCAGGTCTTTTATAATATATATTACATATAATATAGTGGCCTCCCAGTATCTGAAGGGGGCCTATGGAAAGGCTGGGGAGGGACTATTGACAAGGTGTTACAATGGCAGGACAAGGGGCAATGGGTTTGAACTGGCAGAGGGGAGATTTAGACTGGATGTCAGGAGGAAGTTGTTTGCAGTGAGGGTGGTGAGGCACTGGCACAGGTTGCCCAGGGAGGTTGTGGCTGCTCCCTCCCTGGAGGTGTTCAAGGCCAGGTTGGAGGAGGCCTTGAGTGAGCTGTGCTAGTGGGAGGTGTCCCTGCCTGTGGCAAGTAGTTGGAACTAGATGATCCTTGAGGTCCCTTCCAACCTTATCATTCTATGTAACACATTATTACTGTACTATGTGCTACATGCCAGCATAGGCAGACAAAAGTTGCAAGTTGCATGGCCTAGAGAGAAGTGCTGCAAAATGTAGAGATGGCCACATGGGCCACCATCTAGTTTGGTTTTAAGCCAGGAATCCTTCTTTGCAGAGGACACAAATGAAAGGCCGGAAGGAATTTAAGAAAAAAGGTAAATAAAGGTAGGAATAGTGCCTTTAGTAGACCAAGTGCACCTAGATTTCTGTATTTGGGCTTTTTCTGCTTAAGAGGCTCTTTCCTGCTCACCACTGAACTCATGCAGTAAAGAAGCAATGTGGATTTTAGCAGCTTGCATGCTAATTTGCAACAGCTCAGCCTGTGGTTAAAGCACCCCGCCAGGGACTCAGAAGCAGATTCTCTGGAGGCCATTGCACAGCCAGGAGTAGCTGGGTCACAGCAGACCCTGCAGTGCTGGCAACTCTTTCCTTCTTTAAGGAAGTAGTTCAATTAGGCTTCGTTACAACTGCTGGAGGTTTGTGAAGTGGCTACGGTGGAGAAGTGCTTGAGGGTGTTCAGCTGGCTTCTCACACTGCAATTCATAGTTCAGCAGGCTTGATGGATTCCCAGGTAGCAGCAATTTCTCGTGCTGCCAGTAAGGAACAAGTGACCTTTCCTCTGTGCTGCCAACCTCACTGCGTCTCTCATACTCTGCTCACACCCCAAGAACAAACCAGAATAACGCTGTCTGTGTGGGACTTCACCTCTGAGGTCTCTCCCAAACAGGAGTTGTCTGCTTATTAAATAAAGGTCCTCACAAATGACATATTACAACAACAAGAGAGGTCAGAACTTCAAACGTAAAGGCAAACCCCAATAACCCCTCAGTTTCCTGTGGGTTTTGCAATCTTTTCTGTCAGAAGGTTGTTACATGTCAAGCAAGGTACAAGAACAACCTTAACATTCTCAGCAAAGTTCATAACAGAAGATATTTGTACACCAGGTAGTCCAAGAGGGAAGAAGGGAGAAGGCAAGGTAGAAGAGAGCAAGGGAAGGAGTGCATAAATGGAAAGGCAATATTTAAACTTTCCTCCTCCTTTTCTTTGTAAGTTTTCAGTAACTTTTTTTGCTAATTCCTGCAATTTTTCCTATACCAAGAAACAAATTTGCTCCCTACTCTGACAGCAATGCTTTTGAAACAAAGTTTTTTCCCTCACTGTGGCAGAGCAGCAGTTAGGAACTGCTTTCTCATAATAGCATAGAGAGCTTTAACTAAACAAATAAGGTTTGTATAAAGGCTTTAATGAGGACAGGGTCAGAAGTGGGGGGGGGGGGCTCAAAATCAGACTGGTAGAAGACATTAAAAAGCAGTATGATGTGATGAGTTCTAGGCTGTGGCATTATAGACCCTGACAAAAATGAACATTACAGAGAACAGGCATGGTCTGTATGGACCTGATGTCCCAGCTTCACTCTACAGATTGCTCTGTACAAGTTCCTAACTATGCCCATAGGAACAATTCCAAGCTGGCTTCTAACAAGTAATGTAAATTATCTGGCATGGATTCTAGGTTCCCACACTCTAAGCACTGAAGGAATACTTTGAGCATTTTATCTGAATACTTCATAGGTCAGAAAAGTTGGGTTTTTTTCCTTCCACCAACACTGGAAAAAAAGCAACAAACACATTGCAAGAGTCATCAGGCATTGGAACAGGCTGTCCAGGGAGGTGGTGGAGTCACTATCCCTGGAAATGTTTAAGCATTGTGAGGCCATGGCATTTTGGGGCATGATTTAATAGCCATGTTGGGCTGAAGGTTGGGCTCGATGATCTTAGAGGGCTTTTCCAACCAAAATAATTCAATGACAACACAATACTACTCCCCCATGAGTTTCCAGTTCAGTCAAGT
>VWZE01014403.1:25823-49185 GCA_013396675.1 Eubucco bourcierii | reverse complement strand
GTCCAGGAGCCACTGTAGGAGCCTGCCATCCACTGAACACTGAAGCCATTGCTGGTTTTCTGTACTACTCTTGCAATTTGTGGTCGGTCTTTGTACTTTGGACAGCAAATAGCGATGACATCCATGACATCAACACTTTCATTCATCTGTGCTGCCAACTCCGTAGAGTCTGAATTTCGTTTTGACCTTCTCAATGACTAAAACATTGGGGGGAAAAAAGACCAAGTGTTACACAAAAGAACTTTAGTGAAATTATTGCTTTTATTGCTTTTAATCCCTTGACGCCGGGAGTTGGGATTTCCCGGCACACATTCCATTGCCGGCAATGAGACGCACCGCGACCGCCAGCGCCAAGGGGTTAACATATCCTTGTAAAACCACATACTCTTAATTTGTACCCGTGTCTTTATCTCTTATTGATATATAAAATTATATATACACATGGATCATAAAGCTACATAAAAACTTGGCAACAATAGAAAGGATAACACACAGTACATTCCAAAGGAAAATTAATAACTTTTTATACGGGATAAATTTTCTAGGTTGTTTGTTGTTTTTTTTTTTTTTATTGTCTTTTCTGTTAAACTTTCTACAAAAGTTGTATAAACGGTTAAGTAGAGAATCTCTATCTACAAAATGCTTTCTTTCATGTGGATTACATTACTTGGTGTACATTTAATATAATAGACTGACATTTATAAGCACATAAAAATAATTTTACGTAATACGTTGCGAAATACGTTGACTCCTCCTCCGCCTCACCCCTGAAGTGCCTCCTCCTCTATCCTCCCCATCACTTTCATCATCCTCTGTCTCAGCTGCATTGTTTTTAGGACTGCCTCCTCCAAGCAGTGAGGTAATTGCTTTGTTCCGAGCATTTGTGCTAGCTGACACCTCTCCATCTTCTTCCTCTTCATCAGGATCCAAATGTTCCATAAGGAGCTTGAACTATTAAAAAAACCCAGATTAGTCCACATTGCAACTTTAAAAACGGACGTTTATATCACAATTCATTAAACAAAAAAACCCAACAACAACAACCACCAACCAAACAGAAAGGTAAAGAAACAGAGTAGAGCAAATGGCAGACAACTTCAAACTTGAGCAGCTTATGCTTTGTTCTACAAACTTTTTACTTCCCTCTCCTCTTTTCAGTAGGCATGTAAAAACTTTCTTGTGTTTCCAAAACGGCAAGTTTACTCTAACTGGAATTTCTAGATCTTGGGGGGAGGGATGACAAAACACACTAGATCTAGTCTGTGCTTCTGTGATGTAGACAGTCGGGGATAAAGTGAACAAGTTATATGGGAGAGGTATACAAGATGGATGCCAGAAATTAGAAAATACCCCACAAAGTCTAAGATCTCTTAGTTTAATTAATCTTCGCTGCATTCGAACTTATTAGAAGTGTATGAAAGAGAGTCCTGCGAAACATCTTGAAAGAAAGCGGCGAGTTTCAGTCTATCGTGTAAGGTTTCCAGGAACTTCACATGTTGAGATGTTCATCCACATCTGTTACCAGGTTTATACTGTGTTAACTGGTTAGAAAGGCCTTCTACTTAGAAAGACTTTCAGGTTTTCTGCAAAGCAACTTTACTTACATCTAAGTACTGTTTTACTATACTCCTCTTCACTTCTTCAGTGATCTTGGAACTAGCCATATCACTCCGCAGAAAGTCCAGAGTTTGTTTTGGGTGGAAATGCACTCCTGTCTTCCTGTTTATCGCTTTATCATAAACTTTTGCAGATTCAGATGGAGAATATTTCTGAATTTTACTGTTTTAAAGAAAATAAAATGAAGGAGCTTTTGAAGAAATTTCAAAGCAATTTCCTAGAGAAACTTTTAAAAGCTTCAGCACAAGTAGTGATATTTTAACCATTCCAGATAAAATAGGCATCCTGGTAAGAAATGAAATCAATGTTTTCTCTAAGCCAAAGTTTCATTATATTTGACTTAGCACATTTATATTTTCCCTTTTACACAAACTGTTGCTTAAACCATTAGTTACAATTAACCTTTAAAAAAAAAACCCAACCTGCTAAGTTTAAGTCCTCACAAAGAACTCATTAGGTACCAAGGGGACCTATATCTAGACATTCTTACCTATCAGAGAATCCACAGAGGTTCTTTAAATGCTGTTTCAGCATTAGAAGTAGTAATATGCCTTGGGAGACATTTGCAAATTCAATTAAAGGAGCTGAATTTTCTGGTAAACATTTCATCACAGCATTTATGTCATTTTCTTCATCAGAATCTGAATCAGAGTCTACTCGTTTCCGTAACCTTCGAGGCTTAGAAGCTTCCTCCTCACTGTCGCTCCCGCTACCACTGTTACTGTCACTGTCAGTCTCCTCATCTGATGAAGGCTTTCTTTCCTTTTTTTTGTCTTTCACCATAGACTGCAAGACAGAAGAATTAACACATGTTCCAAAATCAAAGGAAGTAGCATCATGTATGTTTCTAAAAAAAAACTTTACTGGCTGAAATTAACAAGATTTTTTTGGACACAAATTTGAATTTATGAATTTATATTATGAATTTATAAAACAGTATTAAAAAAGTATTTATGGCAGAAAGATGGCTGAAAAACTGATTCAAAGCCCACATTTTTTTGCAGGGTGGTTGGAAAGTAACAGAAGGAACAAGTATTGCACTGGCATGTTATTCATAAAAGGCTGCTCAGTGTTTGCAGTTGCAGTAAAATGCAGAAGGCCAAAACCAATAGGTAAGGAAGAAAACTCCACTTTTCTTCCGCCTGTGTATCATTTCTGTGTCACCAGATTTCCATAAGTAATTTGATCCAGACTAGTCTAAGCTGGTTTTAATACCTCTGTCTTAGAAATTTATGACACTAATCACACACTATGACCAGAGAAATGCTCAAGTGATTGTATGCACTATTAACAGTAGTAAGTTCTACTACTTGTTGAGCTACAGAATTTCACAGCTGTATTAACTGCACATAGCATATTTTGTCACACAAGACTTGGGAAGTCCTAAGCAGGATCTCATCCTTTCTGTGCTGAGTGCTAACACATGGGTCCCCAATCTGAAGAATGTAGTCTTTCTAGCAGATTAAGAATAGAGAATTCAAAGCAGTGTACTTTTCCAGGCATCAACTCTCACTTGTACTTACTAGTCACATTAGACATTCTAGACATGTGCTTACGTCTTGGCAATTTGTACCTTCTACTGTTTAAGCTGTCCAGGAAGTGAAGATACTGAAGTCTTTTAGGAGAAGACGCCTTTTTCTTACAGGGTTGTGTATTTCCATAGCAACAGATACTATACCACGACTCAGGTTCTCATATGCTACCTTAAGAAAAGACGTGCTGTGGGCTCTTCTCTTGCCATAAATGATGTATCTTAGGTGACATGCATGCAGCTACCTTCAGCCATTTGGCAATAAAATAAACAGCTAACTGGATTTTATTCTTAAAATTGTATACAAATACATAAAAAAGATATAAAGACACATACCTCTTTAAATGACTGTAATAGGTTGCTACCAGAAACTGATAGCGTAATGTCTATATGATGCATTATAAACAGTGGCTCTTCCTGTGTTTGATAAGGAAAACAGGCTAGATTGTCTGCTATGTACAAGAGCATATTCACCTCCGTTTTCTGGAAGTTAAAAAACAGTAAGTATGTAAAAATACACTTACAAATACTTGAGGCACACATTTATCCTGTGTTCCTAACAGTCCAGAGCCAAAAGCATGATCAAAAATTTTCTTCTGCATACACCCGCAGAGCTACTCTAAACAATATGCATACATGTAGAATTTTGCCATACCTCAAGATAGACTATTTCTGATCAGTCCAGACTGTACAGGAAAGTACAGAAAGATGCAGAAGTAACAGATGCATTCTATCATATAGGTAATATTACAGGTAAGTACCTTGTATTGCAAAGTATACTAAGGAAATAAAGTTATCAATAGTTATGTCACAAAAATACATCGAAAAGGTGAATGTAAGCTTGTAATTGTGCATTTTAATGTCTTTTAAACAAAGGAAATGTGATGCTTACTGCAGTATCATCAAAGAGGTTCAGTAAAGAAATCAGAAACGCTCGTCTGTGTTGACGGTTCCCGCGGATCATGGAGTATAGGTGTGAACACAATGCACTGGATGATTCATCGTGTCTAAAACCTCTTACAGGATCTTTTGGGCAGGTATTAATTGCTTGTTGTACCTGGTAAGACATCTTCATACCAGCCACTGCTTTCATCTGAAATGGAAATGTATGTGGTTTTCTTTAAGCCACTGATTTCAGAACACTAAAACTTACTCCTGTTAAGTGGGTTAAGTGGACGATCACCTGAACTTGACGTTTATAACACGCTACAGGTGATTCTACTTTTCAGGTTGGCAAAGGGATTAATACAAAACTTGTGTAACAGATCAGAATGCCTTGCGAACTGCCTTCACTGTAAATTCTGTTACTGATATACAGCTAATTGGTTTACCCAGCACAGCCAGGTATTCCAGTTTAAACAGTTTTCAAGAATACTGAAATGTCTGCATACACTAATAGAATATTTTACCAAATAAGCATCCTGATGTTGCTTACAGAGAAACCAGCAACCAAGTCAGTATTAGTACAACAGGACTAACAAACAGAAAATTAAGGTTCTTTGTATTTCTAGCTGATTTTACTTAATCCAAGGTTCCTTACAAAAAACCTGGAATCTACAGTTAGGATATATATCCAGTACTCCTCACAACACCTCTGCTCCCGTTCAGCAACACTTTTGCTTCATGGATAAACTCTCTTAAATCCCAGCTGCCTACATATAAAATTTCATCTGCTGGTCTTTGCCTGGTGGATTAGCTACCTGTTTGCATGCCATCAACAGGGCAGTGCTCCAATTATAGTGGAATACAAGCAGGTATGAAAAGTCCCACAATGCAGTGCACACACGTAACCCAGAACAGGGCCTTCTGGAATAAGGAAAGGGTGCTGCAGTTTCAATTTCAGATCTTAAATGGAATCGCTGGCACCATGCCACAACTCCACAAGCCCTCACTTGGCCCTTGTATCTTACCTTCAACAAGAACCCTCAGATCTAAATAGCTTCCTATACTCTTTCCGCTTAGAATAAAATCTATAAAGCCTTAATGGCTTAACACTCTACTACCTATACACTAAGGACTTCTACTTACAGAAGCTGTCCTCCAATACAGGAAAGTCACTGCTAAGTATTATGAATCAGTTGTCCTTAACTCATAAAATAAATGCTTTAAAGTACTGCTCAGTGAAGAAAATATTACAGTGAATCATAAATTAAAGGAAATTTTGGACTGCAAGAGACACTTCTAATTATTATATCCTTTCTATTTGTAGAAATGGACATCTCCAATCAGGGGAAAGAAAGGAGATAATTTTTACAACTGCTGATAGACATTGTTACTTTATATCCTTTTTCTGCTACTGAGGCATACTCAGGTGTCAAACCACTGGAGAACATAATAGTATTTTGTAAAATATTAAATCAGAACTACTTACATGAATGAACCCAGCATACTTTTTGTCTATTTCCACCAACTGCTGGTCAGCTTTATTTCGCATAGAGGGCTCTGGATCTGTGCCCATAGCAATTAAGTACGGCACACACTTGAAAAACAAACAATACAATTATTCAGGCTTATTGCACCTCCTCTTTCCAGTCTTTGTTCTTCATACTACACTGCTGTTCTTGTTATTCTAAGTGCTGCAGAAGGTAGAGTGGGAAGCACAAAATAGGAAGCTGTGTGTAACCTACTACCTTAGAAATTAGTAAAAAGTACACGAGAGACCGGTATTATAAATGATTGCAGTTTTGTGAGGTTTGAGGTAGCATTTCCCTTTCTCTCAAATTCTAAAGTCAATTTACACTATAAAAAAAAGGTCATTAAAAAACCCTATAAAAGCACTGCTTATTACTGAACATACACAATGGTTGCTGTACAAAAAGTTACGAAAATTACACAAGCAAAGAATAATGCAGATGATGATTAAAGTTCTAACATCAAGTGTGGAATTCCATAGTGTTTGGATTGAATGTGGGGACTGATTTCTTGGCATACACCTGAAATCTGTAACAGAAACATGCCCCAATGTACATCTGTACAAGCTCTTTGGGTGCTGGCTGAGCTCTTATGCAATGATTCAAAACAGGAAAGACAGCATTTGGAATCTCACTGGCTAAACAATTAAAACTGACTTCAAAATATGCTTTCTTTAAAGGCCTCGTGCTACAATATGAAGTTACTGTAACACAGCTGGAAGAGAAAAGCTGGAAATTTATGTAACAAGCATGGAAACCTCTAAAAGCCTGAGTAACAAAGATCTCCCATCACAAAAGCCTACCATACCTGAACAGGATGGATGAGACCCTGGTTTAACGTCAGTGCAATGACATTTAGAGCAAAGTGCCGTACACTGGACTGGGTATGAAAGAAAGCCTCAAGGACCTGTTTGAGATACAGCTGCATGATGGAACTACTCATCCCTGAGGAAATATCACCCATTTCTTTCAGGTCTTCCTGTTTTGCTACTTTTTTCCCTGTAAAAAGGACAAAAGGAATAGCAAACTCACCACAGCATAATCATAAGCTTTGCCGTTAGTTCATGCACGATGAACTTCAAGCTTTACAACAGATACACATTTCAGCTACCTTAAAAGTGGGTTTATGATCTCATGAAACACTGAACAGTCAGTTTGATGCTAAAAAAAAACAAACCAAAACCTAAAGAGGCATGACTTAAAAGTTTTGTCCCTTAATAGAAGTTTTTCAGTTACAAAATTTATTGCACTGCATTTATTGTTTTCAAATTAATCTTAAGAGGGGATTTTGCCAAAAAGTTTTTACTACCATCATTAAAGCAATTAAATATTCTGGATTGCTTCCAGGATTCCTACATCCTGAAAGTAAGTAATATGTGTATATACTTGTACACACAATGAATTTTCAAAAATTATTTGGAACAGTATTACTGATCAGATAACAATCCTAAGTGACTCCAGTTCACGTACAGAAGAATGCGGGCAAGAATGTTGTGGTTTGCATCCCTCATTAGCACAATAAAATTCAAGACTTACAGTCTCTGTCTGCCTGCTGCATGCGTGTATCCTCCTCCTGCAAGTAGGTCTGGAGGTTTTTTAACACTTGGATTTTTAAGTTCACTGAACAGTTCTTATCTGAAAGAATACTGTTGTACAGAGTCTTCACTTCCTGTTCAAACATTAAACTTGGGTGTTGTATAAATGCAAATCCTAACGGTGGGAAAAAAGAGGAAATATTCCATGTTATTAACATCTAGAAATTTTATTTGTGATTTTTAAGTCTTCCTTCACAACACAGGTATGAACTTTATCTCCTCCATGCAGGATAGTTTTATTTAGTCCAAACAGTATTGCTTTTCCACATAAGCACCATTCATAGGTTCTTAGGAGTTTGTTAACCATGACAATTCCACTAGCCACAGCTGTGATAGATAAAGATGGGGTGTTGATGCAGGGCAGCTTCACTGATAAGTTACAGAGGTCTGGAAGCATGTCCAGTGTAGTGGCCTGGATCTGAATGACTAGGAGCTCTCACAAGAACAAGGGAAGAATGTTACTAAAAGTTAGTTGTTGTTTTTCTAACACATTCATGCAGAGAAACATTCTGCTGAAACTGTAAGAGTTGTTGTTCATATGGGGGCACAGCAAATGTGAAAAAAAAAAAACCCACAAGTATTTAAAAATAAAATCTTCAAAGAAAACAAACAAGCAATGAACCAGTAGTGAACAGAGTAAAATGTATACCTCTTGCTGTCACTATTCGTGCCCTTGTTAAAGTCTTCTCTAAATAGCTCTGTGAAGCATTCCCAAGACTACATGTGTTGGAAGATACATACTAGAGAACTGCTTTTAGCTGCAGTCATGTGTGTGGTGCATCTTGATGTAATGACTAGCAAAATTCCAACTACTCCAGAGACAACTCTAAAGCCATTAATTCTGCTCATCTGTCTGAAGTTGTTTTTCATAGACTATGAAGTCAAGATTCAGTCTTGGTTCTTACTGCTAGAGATGTCACTAGTCTGAACTCACAGAATGGTTTGTGCTGGAAGGGACTTCAAAGATCACCTAGTTACAGTCTCCCTGCCACAGAGGCAAGGGATATTTTCCAGTAAACCAGGATGCTCAAGGCCCCATCTAATTTGGCCTTGAACAATCTACAACTTCTCTGGGTAGCCTGCTCCAGTGCCTCACAGTAAATATTCTTTTCTTAGAATCTAAATCTCTCCTCTTGCAGTTTAAAACCATTAGCCCTCCTGCCCTGTCACTACACTCCTGACAAAGTGTCCCTCTCCAGCTCTCCTGTAGGCTCCTTTATGTACTGAAAGGTTGCAATAAAGTCTTCCTGAAGCCTTCTCCAGGTTGAACAATGGTGTTTAAGTCCCTTACCATCTTCTGGCCCCTCTTCTGGACTGATTTCAACAGGTCCACATCACTCTTATTCTGAGGGCCCCAGAGCCAGACACAGTACTGGATGTAGGGTCTCAAGAAAGCAGAGTAGAGGACAGAATCACCTCTCTTAACCTGCTGGTCACATTTCACTTGATGCAGTCCAGGATGCAACTAGATTTTGGGCTGCAAGCACACACTGTTGGTTTTCATTAATTTTTTTAAATACCATTTTCCCCAAGTCTTTCAAGATATCTAAAAAAACACCTAAAGAACAACTTTAAAAGGCAATTTCTTGTCCACAGTTAAACTATACAATGCAAGAGCATATGCTTGGGACAAAACTTCCTTTAGATTAAGCCACAATCTAAAGGATTGGTGAGGCACTGGAACAGGTTGCCCAGGGAGGTTGTGGCTGCTCCCTCCCTGGAGGTGTTCAAGGCCAGGCTGGAGGGGGCCTTGAGTGAGCTGTGCTAGTGGGAGGTGTCCCTGCCTATGGCAAGGGGTTGGAACCAGATGATACTTGAGGTCCCTTCCAACCTTACCATTCTATGATTCTATAACCATGAACTGAACTCTTCCAGAAACCAAGGCCTATCTGTCCAAATGAGATCCTCTTGCATGTACAGCTTTGTCCTTAAAGCAGAAGAGCATAATGCAAAGCATTAAGTAGCATTTAATGTATTAATGAAAGTCACACACTGTACTAATGTCTCCAAAAAAAGAATCTATTTTAAAAGTGAAATACTGGTAAAATCCTGAAACAAACTTTGATATCTAGACTGTGATATCATCTCAACGCTGTGCAAAATCTCAGAGAGCATGCTCAACTTGGTATAAAATGTCAGCATTCTTTTGACTCTTGCAGAATATCTGCTCCTATACTTAAAATGTTCAAACTTTTCCAACACTCTTCTTACTTGGTTTTTAACCACACCTAGTGGAGTGAAGAGCAGGATTTGGAGTTAGAACATACTTACATGCCAAGAAAAACGAACATCTATGTTACTTTGGAAATATGCTGCACTTTTAGACTTGGCCACACGTCAAGAAGCATTCACTGTCTAAATCATCCACTCTGCTGCAGATGTATGCAGCTAGCAACCTGTTGACAACTTCTCTGTATCCAGTTCTCAAATGAACGTGCAGTACATTTGATTTTAATCAAACTTGCTTGCCACTACACAAATATATGCGTTTCTACTGATGCATGTGGACTTTTACTATAGCAGAATAATAAAAACTCATATGTCTTACCAAGGCCAATAATGGCTTTTGTCTGTACTTCTTCATCTGAATGCTTTGTAAAATACATCAGCAGTTCAAGTACTTTATCCTTAATGTTAACCTGAGCAAATTAAAACAAAAAAAATAATAAAGATAACAGAGGAAACATGTTTTTTAATCTCTTATAAAAAGCATAAATATCAAAAGGAGGAGAAACATTCTTACTGCATGGCCTTTGAAAACAAAAAGCTATTATAGTGTAGGCATTATGAAATATACTTAGCTTTTGGAGACTAGGAATACTCTGCTTTCAAATTAATGCATTCAATATATGTAAGATATGGAGACTAAATACACATTGCTTTACCTTACTGTTGCCTTTAAAATCTTCCTGATCAAAATCAAAATGCCGACACAGTGCTCCAACAGTGAAAAGTGATCTAAGGAGTGCTGGTTTGTTTGCAGTAAGTATTGTACTGTTTGGGTCTTCCTGATGTTGACTTTTTAATTTGGAAAGTGCACCTATAGTAAGGTAAGAGTTTGGTCACATTGTTTAATTGTGGTGGGTATCGTAAGACATAACATAAGACTTGTAGCCAAAACTGAGAAGCGACAACTTCATGTGATTTTTCTTACCATAGTATCTATTAAAACAGGCCCACACAAATTTATAGTTCTGGGTCACCTTGTTCACAACAGCCCCAAGACAGCTCACACAATGCTGAACAACCTAGGAGCAAGAAAGAACAAACAAATTACACATTTAGGTGTTAAAATGGGTATTTTTGTTATGCTATATTAAAAAAAAGCAATGCTGAACCAAAACTAACAATCTAAGAGATGTAATGCCAATCTCCTAGACTGCTCTGAATACCTCCTCAAACTCATAAAAATAGAACAATAACACAAATTCTAGTAAACCAAGTTCAGAAGGCTCAGAAGTTACGTTCATAACAAAGACAGACTTTCTCTAAATCCAAGGCATGTATTTTGCCATGTGAAATGGAATCAATAGTAGTGATTATAAACTTACTGTCATGCCATATTTGATGATGAGTTTCATAAGGTCTTCCTCAATAGTGGCAAGAAAGGTCTCACTGGGGTGTTCCATCAGTGGCACTACAAGCTCTAAGATTTTTGCAACATTGCAGATCACCATGAAATCATTCTGAGTCTGAAATAACAGCATTCATAGCATGTAACTTAATTTCTGGTCATGTAACCCATAAGCTCAGTATTACTCATATGCAACTACAGGAAAAATCTCAGTTTGTGTTAAGATATTCAGTGAAGATATAAAAGGATATTCATAGAGTTTATAATTGCTATTAAATTACATATCATTATGAAAGGTAGCTCTATTTCCTACAGGACTTCTTGAAAAAGACATGTAGAAGTTCACTTCTCATCATTGATGTTAAAAGACTTTTGGACCTGATAGATTTTTTGAGTTTTAACAATAAATATAGGAACTCTTCCTAGTATATGCTACAGAATCCACAACACCTGGAAATTAGGTGTTAGCAACAACATGAAGTTGTGCTATGACTGTGAAGGTTTGGGAGTTCCCCCCCCCCCCCCCCCCTTTGTAAACCAGCACAATGACTCAGCGTGCTCTAAACAAAATAGGTAACAACACACACAAACACAGAAATTACAATTTAAACTATTACTGGTTTACATTATCATGACTGTGTCTGTACTGTGATGAACCTGTGGAAAATCTTCATCTAATAAAGACACATCCTGCTAGATNATTTTCACACTGACAGTAGTAATTCTACAATTCATCTCAACCTAAGTACACAACCTATGTAACCTGCTAACTAGGCTAGGGCAAGTAAATAATCAGGTAACGCTTTCTTACACAATTTGATTAGAAGCATCTCTAAAAGTCTCTTGTAAATGTGCTCGAAGAACACCCCTGGAAACCTCAACTGGAAAATGCTAAGCTATACTTACAATCCATTTAATGATTACTCTTAAGCCTGCCCTGGGCAGCTGATCTAATTTGATGGATTGCTGCCACCCACCAACACTTCTCCTTGAGCCATGGCTGCATGACCCACCAGAATTTTCCCTGAGCTGACAGTGATAATCAAAATGGTGGAAGGAGCTGGAAGGTTTCTGAAGACAAAGGACATTTTACTGGTCTGTGGGGCCTCAGCACCACAGCTTTCTACAGTTTTTGTGAGCTAAACTGTCTTAGAGAGGGGAATACAAAACACCAGGATCTAGGAAAGTGAGAAATGAAGTACAGAAAAGGATGGAGCAGGACATTTTTCTTCTGGTATTTCTACTATATGACACATCAATCTGTCCCACAGAACTATAGCTCTAGTCTTCACAGTATCACAGTATGACCAGGGTTGGAAGAGACCTCAAAGATCATCAAGTCTTAGAATTCATATGTTAAATGTTAACTACTCTTAAGATTGTGACTGTAAATGAAAAGCACTTAAAATTATTTTCTAACAAGTGAAAAACTAGGTCTTAGTTCTCATGGGAAACAGGCAACACAAGTATCAGTTTCATTTTGCTGTAAAACGTGGAGGCAGAGGTGAGGAACAGTAAATTAGAAGCTACAGAGATCATCAAAAGGATCTGGTATTTTAAGAAGTCACGATGCCAATGATATAAACCCATAATTTCATGAAGTATACAGGACAGCCATTCATTTCCATGCTTAATTACTGGAGGAGAAAAAAAAAGACTGATTTTGTCTACTTACACTACACTTAGTGGTCAGGTAGGGCTGCATGGTCATGGCATGTTTGACCATTAGTTGGGGTCTGATTTTGCTGAATAAGAACAAAGTGGTTATGCAAGCAACCAAGCGACCAGAATTCACACCTTTGTTGTCAGAATCTGTAAAAGATTAGAAAACACAGAACCATGCTAAGTCCAAGTGATGTTTGAGCAATGACAAACAAGTGGCTTAAACATGTTTTGAATATGTTCTGTTGCATCTCTTTCAAGATCGATGCAGACGAGAACATGTGTTAACATTTGCATGTGATCAGAAAAGCTGTAAAAAAGAAGTAAGGATGTTTCAAAGGCATCACTGTTTTTTAAACTATGTACTGTACAAGGCATGCTAGCTCAGGTGACGATTCCTATCATTACTGTAGAAAACTTTAATGAAAATAAAGCTTGACATGTTTATTTTAGTTTTAGATATCTTGAAGTCTGAAGAAATTATTATAAAGTAGTTCTGTTATTGTGATTAGGTAGTGAAAACTAGGAAAACTTTATTATACACTGCCCAGGAGTTAATAATGAATTTAATAGCAAATATTGACTACCAACATCTTTTTAGCAAGAACTCTCCAAGAGTAGCTTTTTGTGATAGTCATTTGAACATCCAATCTTACGGTATCATATAAAATTCAAGAGTTCAGCTACTGAGTTTTAAATAATAGTACCTGATAAAGATTCTTCATATTTGAGAATGTGCTCAACCAAATTGTCAACAAGTTGAGTACAAGCTTTCTTCACAGGTTTGTATGAGGCATCTTCTTCTGACTTCAACAGCTGTAGCAGATGAAACAGAAAATTATTTAGTATTCAGGACGCATTAATTTACCATGGATGCGTGCTGCTTTTGTAACAACTACTGCAACTACACAAGGATTTTTACACCTCAAAAATATGTATTTAATTTCTTCATGAAAGTTATAGAGAAGTGAAAAAAAACAACAACCAAACCACCAAAATTCGAATCCAAAATCTAAACCACAAAATACACCGCCCCAAAATGCAAGAGAAGTAAAGGAAAAATTAGTGCAATAAAAATCTAGAAAACAATCTGCTGATTATTGCACTGGAATTGAACCTAACTTTCTTCTTAATGAAATAATGCACAAAACAGTAATGTAGTTATCTTTGCTAGCAGTTACTACTAGAAGTTAGAAGGCTTTAAAAAAAATATATATATAAGAAAAAAAGAGCAAGTTCAAAAGAGGCATTGTTTTTGACAGTAAGCAAAAATGTCAAACACAAAGCATAGATTTTTGAACATTTTAATCAGTTAGCTTTCTTCCATATGAATTTAGGTACCAAACTCATGTCCAGAAGATCCTTTAACAAGGATTGAGGTCACACTTACATCAGTTTCTTCATAGAATCATAGAATGGTAAGGTTGGAAGGGACCTCAAAGATCATCTAGTTCCAACCCCCTGCCATAGGCAGGGACACCTCCCACTAGTACAGCTCACTCAAGGCAGTTATTAAGAATCTCTGGTTTACTTGGCTACCTATGTATTTCATGGCACTCTTGGCTGAAGTAAAACACAAAATGTTTTTCTGATTCAAAGTCAACCGGTTCAGTTCTTAGACAAGTCAGACTACAATATAATGTAGAAGTAACCAATACTTTGAATATTGCTTCTAAAAAAAATTGTAACAAATTTTTAGAATTGTGTAATAAATGTGAAACTACACTTACCTACCATTAAAAAAAAAAAAAAAGTTACAATAGATGCCTCATTTCAGAAATTAAGTATATTAGCTGTATATTAAAGAAACTATAAAGGTAAACAATACTCTCCCAAAATCAAGAAGTATTTTAAAATCGATCATATGGAAAAACATAAACTAATGTCAGAGAGGAAGAAAACTGCACCACAGAGAATAAAATCCAAGTTAGATGTTCCAAGAACGTGAACTGAAATTGTCTGCTGTAAAGGACTGCTCTTTCAGTTTCCCTTTTTTGTGTTTTAGTACCAGAAGAAGTTTTGACAGTGATTGTATGATACATTCAAAGTTAATTCCTTACATTTTGAAGCAGTTGTTCGAACCAATCATATCCTGTATCTCTACAAGCAGCAACCTAGAAGTAGTTTGAAGAATAATCTGGTTAATAAAATTAGGCACCTGAGGAAAAATTACTTCAATATATCTGTAGTCTTAAAAGATCCACTGAAATGCATAAATACATCTCCATATGCATTAAAGTACAATGATTTTATATCTTTGGAGACCAGAAACTGTCTTCTGCATTTGAAAAACAGTTCTCACTATTTAAGCGACTAGAATTTGTATTTCATACAACACGAAGCCTGTGCATTTTACTGGAGACTGCTGTCTCTAACATAAATCAAATGGTGTTTTTGTAGACTATTTTGTACAGATCAAAGCATGATGACAGCCCTGACATACTAAAAATTACCCTATGTGTATATATAGGTGTATTTTATATTAAACACCTAAGCCTTCGCTAGTATCTATCAGAAACTGTTCACATGTGCTCCAAACCAGAACAGGTAAGAAAACAGAGTTAAGATGAAGTTAAATCAACTGAGTTCTCAGTCTGGAAGAATGCACACTAGATTACCATTTTGTAGAAAAACTGTAAAGCAGGACGAAGCTTAAACTCATCATTTTAAGTCATGAAGCAAATACTTTCATCTGATATTTACACCTCCACAGTGCAGTGGCTTTGCACAACACATTTCAACTACAAATGAAAGTATTTTATTTGAAACAGACTTTGGCATTTCGGAGACATGTGATTTAATTTGCTGCTCCTAAAAAGTGGCTACAATTAGGTAGATACTAGTTTACTTTGAGTGAAAACATGACCCTATTTTGAGAAAGCAGCTTATCACAGTTTAAAAATAAATGCTATCAATTGTTCGAGGAAATTTTTCTAAGAGACAACTTCTCAGGCTTAGTTATATGCTGCTACTAGCAGCTCTTGGGGAAAAAAATACAATATAAACTTGTTGTTTTCTAACTGAACAAGTATTTTATACAATCTGAACATAGTGTGGCCCCAGTTATCACTGCCAGCAGAGAGCTGTCACTTAGTTTCTTACAGATGACTAATTTTGGCATATAGTCAATGTCAGAAGACAAAAAATTAAAACCACCTGACAATGAGTATTCCACAAAACTACACACAACATTTTGAAGATTCTAAAATTTTGTACAAAAAAGTCAAATACATTTAACATACCACATCAGTGATGTTTAGTATCTTCCTTGTCATTGCTTCTTTGTCAAGGTGTGGAGTCGGAGTAAACCAGAGCTTCTGGAATGTCTCATTTACTAATTTCTGAAGAGAAAAAAGTATTAGCAGAAATAAATAACTTGTCTTGGCACACAAGTATTATTTCTAATACATCCATACAACAGATTTGTTGAAGATGCAGTTTCATAAGAAACTATTCAACCTAACTGAGACTGTTGTAGAAAATATTACCTGAGACAGATCCAGATCTACTATTACAGGAGTTACACTGACCTCTAGGTAAAAGCTTCAGGAAAATGATGACTCAGAACTGACACTAGAGAAAATGAAGTCACCATCTTCCTGCATTAAGTGGCACTTCTCAAGAGAAGAGTACCACAAGAAGTTGACAACTGAACACAAGATTATGACTTCTGGAATATAACTAGCAGCAATGGTAGATTACTTCAGTTTTCAAAACAGCTGTGACAAGGTAGGAAAGAGAAAGAAGCCAAGTGTCTATCCCCAAATACAAGACGCATGCTCCCTTCCAATGTTTTTGGGTGGAGAAAAAAATGGAATAGAATGAAAGTGAACAAAATGATTCCCTAATGACTTATAAAGCATATGGTTGTAAGAAGGAATCCTTATTTAGGGAAATATAAAATATATATATTGAAGATAATGCCTCATTTTTTCTGGTGTTGTTAGAAATGCAGTAGGAAGAAGGAGAAAGAACATAGTCATCCTCCTTTCCCAGCAGCACCTTGGATTCAGTTGTTCATCTGCTTCTTAACAGTCTTCTTGGAGATCCAGTTGGCTTTAACATACTCAACTGGTAAAAATATATGCTGCAGCTGTAAAGTTGCAGATTTCAAATCCTACTGAAAGTGTGATACAAAATTATTACAGGTTTGTTCTTAATTATGCAGTTTTAAAATCACTTTGCCAAATCAAACGAAACCAAGTTTGGGTCAGGTTTATAATTTAACACACAGTTTTAGTTTTGTGCCCTTCTGCATATAGATTGCATAATGTGTCAACATTACATAACACTTTAGGGAGCGTAAGAGATTCATTGAATATTCAGAATTAATGCAAAATCAGCACAGAGAAATATAGTTTTTATATGCAGAACTTGCAGGTTCTTCAGCCATTTTCACTTGTTAGAAGAAAGATGTACCAAACATTTGCAAGAACAAGAAAAAATACCTAAAGAAAAACATTCTTAAAACCTTTTTATCGTCTGTGAGGGCTTCCAGAAGACAACAAATAGTAACAATTCAAAGAGCATTTCAGAAATCCATGGTATCTGCTCCAAAAATTGAAAATAAATAAAAGTCATAAATATTTAAAAGACTAATGCAATAGTTTTGGTTGGTTTTTTTTTTTTTTTTGTCAAAATATATAAACACTAAACTAATGCTAATTTAATATTCTGAAGGATACATTTCATCTTACCTTAATGCCTTCTTCATCGTTGACTCTCCGAATCATTTTCACACACATCTCTGTAATTTTGGGAAATGTTGGCTGTTCAATACAGATATCCCTAAGTATCTTTATGACTCTTTTTCTGACACTGATACCAGTATCCTGTGAAGAGAAAAGCATTACACTCTTGAAAACAAATCAGAAATGTTAACTAATGTATGATATGAATTAATCTTTGAAGATCACTCAATGTGACACTTAAAACTTTTCCAGAAAAGGCAGTTAAAATATTCTGGATTGTTTTTAAACAAAAAGTCAACAATATTTGTACCATTTTACTCTTAACAACAAAGTAAACGTTCTAGATGAGTCCCTTGAAATACTTCCTCCATCTATATCTTTGCATCTAACCTGATCTCCTTCTATGACAAGGTCCACCCGCTTAGTAGGTGAGGGAAGGGCTGTACATGATATCTACCTGGATTTAAGTAAAGCCTTTGACATTGTTTACCACAGCATTTTCCTGGAGAAACTAGCTTGGATGGGTAGATTCTTTGTTGGACAAAAAAATGAGCTGAATGGCTGAGACTAGTATGTTGTAGTGAATGGAGGTTAATCCAGTTGGTAAATGGTCACAACTGGTATTCCCCAAGGCTCACTACTGAGTCCAGTTCTCTCTGAAATCTTTTATCATCTTCATCAGTGATCTGGATGTGGGGATTGCGTGCACTCTCAGCAAGTCTGCACCAGGTTTGGTTGAAGCNCGGGACTAGGAAAGTGATTGACCTCCTGTTCTCAGCACTGGTGAGGCTGCACCTTAAATACTGTGTTCAGTTTTGAGCTCCTCACTACAAAGAAAGACACTGAGATGCTGAAGTGTGTCCAAAGAAAGGCAAAAAAGAGGTCTAGAGTAAAAGTCTTATGAGCAATGACTGAAACGACTGGCATTGTTCTATGTGGAGAAAGGATGCTGAGGGGAGNTGGACAAAAAAATGAGCTGAATGGCTGAGACTAGTATGTTGTAGTGAATGGAGGTTAATCCAGTTGGTAAATGGTCACAACTGGTATTCCCCAAGGCTCACTACTGAGTCCAGTTCTCTCTGAAATCTTTTATCATCTTCATCAGTGATCTGGATGTGGGGATTGCGTGCACTCTCAGCAAGTCTGCACCAGGTTTGGTTGAAGCGTTAATCTACTTGAGTGAAGGAAGGCAGTTCACACAGACCTTGGCAGGTTGGATTGATAGCTTGAGCCCAGTGGCACAAGGTTCAAAAAATGCCAAATGCCACCTCCTGCACTTGGGTCACAACAACTCCTTGCAACACTACAGGCTTGACAAAAAGCAGATGAAAGGCTGTCTGGTGGAAAAGCACCTGGGGATGCTAGTTGACAAGCCAGCAGTGTGCTCAGGTGACCAAGAAGGCTGACAGGATCCTGTTCTGTATTAGAAATAGTGTGGCCAGCGGGACTAGGAAAGTGATTGACCTCCTGTTCTCAGCACTGGTGAGNCCATGGGAGGTTTAGGTTGAGTATTATGAAAATGTTCTTCACTGAAAGACTTGTAAAGTACTGAGAAACAGGCTGCCCAAGGAAGAGGTGGAATCGCCATCCCTAAAAGTATTCGAAAACTGCATAGATGTGGTGCTGAGGGACCACATCGTTCTGTATTATTAAAAATACAAACTCAGTTACAGATTTTCCAATGCCACATTATCATAAATATCACAAGTCACCGTACCAATATCCTTTCAATCAGCATGTCATAATACTGCTCAGCAAGCTGAGGACGACAAAGCACAAATCGGCCAAGCAGTTCCACAGCTGCTTCTCGTACACTAGTGGAGTTATCCATTAACCGCCCATGAACACCTCGCTGCATATCCAGCTAAAAGAACAAGTGAAACAGAGATTCAAAGTGAGAAATGAAGGTTTCTCTTAAGGATGATGGAGGATGCATAGGTGCAAAATGGCTATTTCTTTTTTTACCCTGGCAAGTATACTGGGGTCGACAGCAACAACCTCAGATAAACACTTCATGGCTTTTGTTCGAACAGCAATTGCATTTTCGCCAAGTACACGCAGAATCTAACCAGAAAACAAAAACAAAGACTCAGTTGCTTTGGGAAGGAAGTAAACAATGTTTAACAGGCAAACAAATACATCAGCATAACACGCAAACAATATAAAATAAGAATATCTGCCTACTGAAAATTAAATACAACTTCTTAGACAGTAAAAAGCTGCATGCAAGTGATGTTCCATGCTACTGGTAACTGAGCATGGATATTTACTAGGGATTGCTACATCTAAAACTACTACAAACAGTATTTACACAGGGTCTGCATGTACCCTTTAAATCCTGTCATTTTAAACACAACTCTTGTCATTCAGTTGTGGCTTTCACTGTAATACTTCTAACACAAGAGATGAATTTGGGGGCTATAATAATAAGAATGTATCTACAATATGACATATAAAATGCATGGAAGAAAAAGAAACAATCACTTATTTAATCAGGAAAAAGAGTGTGAAAGCACATAGTGTTACCATGGCTTGTTAACTATCTGTGCTCAACGATGAATAGATAATGGCATTCTATCACAGAAGTGCCTGGAATCAGAAACCAACTCTGTTTCACTGTATTAAGACTTCCAGCAGAGCTTACCTGTGTCAAATAAATATCGAAGCTCTGGGCAAACGGCCTCATAGAGGCCAAGTAGCGAACAATCAAACATGCATCTTCGTAGTCCACAGTATCAGAATTCATCCTGCAACAAATTCCATTTGTTAGTTAGGACATGTTTATAAAACATGACTTAAAATGGTAAATGTATGGCTAATAAATAAGTGGTACTGAAACATACTTTAGTGTACTGAATTGAGATGGAGCAGTTTTAATGATGCTGCGAAGAAACTTTTTGCGACTTTCTGCTCTATGCATGATTTGTCCTGTGGTCTCAACATCTTTTGCGTGGTGAGTTCCTTCAGATGAATCCTCATCCTTTTGAGATTTAATTGCCTTCTCTGTTTCCATAGTTGTATCACGGAACCACTGAGCTACATAAAACTTCCGAGAAAACTGGAGATGCACAGAAAATGAACCGAACAGATACGGAAAAGGAAAATTAACAAATCTGCAATGAGGTTAACTGAATTTTGTGCATTAATAATATTTTGGAAAACGTGACCAACTGTGTAAGTTAGGATAACAATGGAAGCACTAACATATGCATAACTGAAAATCATTTTACCCTATATACATTACTGATATTTTTATATATACTGAGACTTACCACTAATGATGCATCAGTTTCTGTGTTCTCATCCAGATAATCCAGTAAAGCCTTTTGCAGCTGTTGAATTTCATCTTCTCCTCCCGAAGCCTTTCAAAAGTCACAAAACAGAACATTAGTGTTAATTATCATCTACAAATCTGCCTGTCCATATATAAAATACACTGAAGTCAATTGTTTTGATAGCTGTAGAACTAATAATTTTTTAACCAATTACTTATAAACTGCATAGAGACTGAAGCAAATTAGTCTAAAAACGAGTAAGTGAAGAGTAAGACTTGTTTTAAAACCACACTGACTGATTTGATTATTTGTCATTCTGTGAGCTTGTGTGAAGACCCTCTGTCACGGAAGAAAAACCTGAAGGGCTGAAATCACATGCAGCAGGCTGACACAAGGTCTAACTTACAAAAGTCACCATTAGGTGTCTCACTAATACTAAATACTGAAACAATGACATCTCAAAGAAGGGATAAAAGACAAAAAAAGTATATAAAAAGGAATATGAAACAAATAGTAAAAATGTACGGTAAATATCAAATAAATAAATAAATCTTTGCAGAAGTATTTGGTATAACTGTTTTCAGACGTAAAGCATCCATACAGAGAGAGGGCACCAAGTGTGCAAAATCTAGGGAAGAACTCACAGAATTTGTTCTCAAACACCCCTGAACTCTAGCACTGAATAATCATGCTCTCTGAGATTCAACTAAATTTCCATCAGTCAAAGTGCTTGAGAACAAATTGGTATTGGTATAAATTGATATTGGTGCTTGAGAACAATTGGCATCCTGCAGATACAAGTGGATGAATTCAAGGATTGCTTGCTGAACATTAACTGCCTAACTATTTTTAAAGAAGTGAAAAACTCATACAAACAAAGAGAAATTGTAAAGTCCACAACTAACTGTATTTCATATTGATAATGAAAGTAGAATAATTTCTTGCTTAAAAGTGTTCGGCTACATAACATCTTCATCAATAAAACTTGTAACTTTATAACTTCTGCATGAAACATACAGACTGAGAATCTTGTCACAAATACACCACATAACACAGCTTGCAAACATCAGCAAGTGGAGAGTTACAAGTCAAGAACATCAGGGTATCAAGAAATATGCTAATCAAAAGCATGAAGAAGTGTTCATTTTAACTTGACAATCTATGACAGATTTCTATGAAAAAATCTACTCTTTAAAAATGTCCAAACATAGTAGAGTTTCTCCTTGATCTAATTCTATGGGTCATGAGTCTAAACCACAGTAGAGTTACAACCCTTCGTCAATCATTTGGGAATATCCTGGTAATTATAGGAGAGCATAAAGGGAAACATTCATCAGGGTTTAAGTATTCAACTCTGGAGGAAAAAAAAAAAATCTGTAAAAGTCTAAGTTAACTTCTTGTCATGGGTTTAAAGAGTCGACAGAGTAAAGCTCTCAAACAAACTGGAGAAAAAACAGAATTGTATTTGGAGAGAGTGTTACAGATAGAAATTACAAAGTAGATACATAAGCCATTAGCGAACCCTCTGAATCTTCCCCCAACCCAAAACTAAATCTACAGTCCCCAGTGCTCCAGTCCTCCCCGCCCCATGCCACTGCCATCCTCCAGAGGCCTAAGGACAGCCTCTGGAGGTGTCCAAACAACGCCTATCTTTACATGTTTATCTTGATAAGGGAGCTCCTGCCTGGCGCAAGGCTGGAGGGGGAGGAAAGGAGCCCAAGCTGGCCTTGCCCTGAGCTTATGAAGAGATAGCAGAATTATGGGATTGAATAACAATCTTCCAGTCCCCAGAGGACTCTTTTTAACCTTATAGTTCCCAACCTGGGACACTTCTGAATGGACATAGTAATTTAAGATTCTGATGATGACAACTGAGTATGTCTATCGATGGATTTTCTTGTTTTCTTGCCATTAAAACAGTAAAGTGGAGCTTAGATGTCATGTATCCATTTCCAAGTTTTTGGGTTTTTTTTTTGTTCTTTTCTTACAAATAATTTATAAATAATACACTGCCTAACCTGACTGATGGTACTGTATAGCACATACCTTCCATGGTGTGTACAGCATACACCACGCCACGATGGTACTGTCTATCATCATTGATGTTACACTTTGTGAGCAACTGAAGAAATGCTTTTAGCACTCAGTTGCCCACAGCAATTTTATTTTTTACAAATGCCAATGCCTAGTTACTACCTGATGCTGTAAAAATCCCAAATCAAGTAGAAACATCCATGTCACGCTCAGGTCTATCTATCTATCTGTATCTCCCTTCAGACTATATTTCAAGCCTATCACAACTTTTACAGATAAGGAAAAAGATTCTATACTGGAATATGAAGTCTTAATGTAGAATCAGCAGAATCACTGACAACAGAGGAGAATGACAACCTCTTAGTACAGAGAAGTATAAACTGTATTAGTCATGGACATGAAGGTTTGATGTTCCATGTTTTAGAATATTCTATTTGACAAAAGTTATGTTAAGTATCAACCTCGAAAAGGAGTAGATTAATTTTGATTCTTCATTTGCATGTCTGTAAATTGCAGAAGTCTTTTCTTTCAACATAAATCCTTCACGGTAATTATATAAAGTACTGCTCCCTCCCTGGAGGTGTTCAAGGCCAGGCTGGACGAGGCCTTGAGTGAGCTGTACTAGTGGGAGGTGTCCCTGCCTGTGGCAAGGGGTTGGAACTAGATGATCCTTGAGGTCCCTTCCAACCTTACCATTCTATGATACATGTAATAGATCTGTAGTCTTTTCATGTAACTGCAAGGGAAATGAACTGCAAGGTAAATCAACTGTAGATCACGCTGAGAACAGTTAGCAGTTCAGAAAGAAATCTGTAGCGTCCACAAGAAAACGGCAAGTCCACATTTTTACAAGGACACTTAAGATCTGAGATTTTCTCATCATACTATGTGCTGCATATAGCCCAAATGCCTACACTGCTTTGATAACTCTTGGCACCTTTGAAGATCTGGAGCAGCACTAGCAGAAACACA
>VWZE01014403.1:5360-17379 GCA_013396675.1 Eubucco bourcierii | reverse complement strand
GGTAAAGCAAGCCTGTGGCTTCACCCAATATGGTCAGTTTTGGCTAACTGCCATTTGATTGCCTATCCTGTGTCCAAAACCCCATTAGTCTCAGGCTGTATGGATAAAAAGGAGATGAGCAGGGAGCACAGTGTGCACTTTGCCATCACAAGGTGTATCTGCTATTGCATCTGTGCCTGCTGCCTCGTTGATCCTGAGCTGTGTGGGACCCCAGTGAAGTGGGATCAGGCTCTGATACCTCCATGCGTTCGGCCTGCACAGCCAGTGTGACACTGTGCCCAGACTGCATATTGCAAGACATCTGCCTGCACCTGAAAGCCTTCTCCCAGACAGAAGCCCTGGAGACGACACAGATCTTCCAGAGAGCATCCGTCTTCTTTCTCCAGCGCCCAGAAGCTGGGGGAAACTCTAAAGCCTCTGATGACTACCAAAAGCAACCCTGCCACAAGCCTTGGGTACTGTCAGATAATATTTTTGTGAGGGAATACCAAAAGCCTCTTGTAATGATTAATTGCCTTCTGCCATAAGCAGAAAGTTGCTCCTTGCATCCATCTAGTGAGCAAGCGGAGTATTGACCGCAAGCGGTACACAGACAGCAAAGCTTTCTCTGCCAGTTTAATCAAGTTCAATTACTATATATATTTAATAGTTATTGCCAGATCCTATTGTAACCTGTATATAGTGACCATAACGACGCAAGAACCTGTTGTTGTTATTATTTTGGTGATCGGGGTGACATGAGTTCTGAATATTTAATATTAATAAACTATATTAGTATTTTAAAAATATAATCTCACAGTAATTAATTACCACTCTCCACTACAATGACTAATTCAGAGGACGTCTCATTCATTGTTGGTTTGTTTCTTTTTTTTTACCTCTAGATTTCCTTGTCCTCAAACTCACAGAAAGAAATAATTCAGGATGCTATGTACGACAAGGAATAACTATCTCTATAGGAATTGCATATAAAAATCTTTGTCCAGAAAGTCATAACACTTTCATCATCATAAAGCAGATTCTGTTATGGTATTTTGATAATGTAGAAAGATTTTGGACATTTGTTTAGCATACTAACCACCATGAGGATCCACTCTATACACAGGATCATACTGAGGATAGAGAGTGTTCTGCAAATGAAATTTCGTGTATTGAATAACTCTTTCTATTACGTCCTCAATATATACAGCTTTAGGCATATTTGGTGATGTCATAATATTGATAGTAGTAAGACAAGCATCAGCAGATTTTGTCACTCTCTCCATAATAAGATCTCTCCACAATCTTTCCTCATCTTCAGTGTCATTGTTCTGTAACAGGTAGAAAAAACAGGACAATGTGAACCACGAAGTCAAATTATATTCTTACAAAGTAGAAGATAATAACATTACCTTAATATATGTACATAGGGATATAGTTTTTTAATTTACTCTTTGAAAAAATAGATGGTTTTCAGAAGTGAACTAATGTTTGTTTTACTACCAACACATCTGTAATGTCTCCCTAAAATACAAGTCTTCTAAGTATCACTATTCTTCTGTTAGAACACAAAAGAAGCTTTCTGTGCATTGCTGTGAAGCACTACAAGAGAAGACTGTCACATACTCCACCTCAGACTGATGTATCTCATGCACAATCTAAATTCACTCATCTAGTGTTTTCTCCAGTGGCCTATGCACTCCAGTTGGTGCATAATTTTTGCTACTACAGGAGATTCTTACATAAAAAGATTGTTGTAAGTCACTCTGCTTTAAAACGTTTGTTCCTTATGCTAATGAGGCACTAAAGAAAACTCCGGTAGGTTTAGGTATTTCCTTCCAGGAGACCTTAGAGTAGCCTTCCAGTATCTGAAGGGGGCCTACAGGAAGGCTGGGGAGGGACTATTTACAAGGTCTTGCAATGACNATGATCCTTGAGGTCCCTTCCAACCTTACTATTCTATGATTCTGTGATTCATTATAATTAGAAATATAAAAGAGTATTTATTCTGCCTCCAAAAAACATCCTGACACAAAGACAGGATATCTTCACTGCACAAGTAAGCTTATACTTTTAGCAGAGGCTTTCTTTGCCATCATGATTTAAAGAAAAATCTAAAACTTGTTTGTATAAAGATTGCTGTTTTTTAAATCAAAGCTGTTTCTGTGAATTGCAACTATTATTCAATTTCATTAAATGGATAATAATCTGGAATTTTACTACAAAAAGATAAAAGTATCACTTTAAAAGCATTAGCATAAGAACTCTAAGGTTCTGTGATTCTGTGAAGATTTAATCAAGTGAAATAGAACAGGTAAACTACCATTTTCTTTTCACTTATTTTGCGTATTACTAAAGGCATTCAGAACAGTACAATATAACTTTGAAAACTGTAGAAAGTATCTAGATGAAAGTATATAATTATAAATAATGTGTCTCTGGTCTTCATTTGCAAGTTCAGAATTTTCAAAAACTGAAGAACTCTATTCTTGCTAGAACACTGCTTCGACCAGGAAGTGTAGAAATAAAGAAATACACTAAATGTGAAATACCATGTATCAACCTCACAAGAACTTCAAATCCCAAAGCAGTTTTAGTTGTATCAAGAAAAATCCTAGAATCACAAGCTTCCTGTTAATTTCTCTTACACTGACAATTTTAACTTTTCATTTTAAGAACAAGCCTAAACCTCTTTCCTTAATGATCAGAAGAATGTGTAACAGGTGTGCTGCTTTTATTGGACATGGACACACAATACTAGTAAAATGTCCAAAGGTGCAAATCACACCAGTTACCATGAACAGCTCAGGATGAAACTATAATACTTAAAATTGAAATAAAATTAAAGTCTGTTGCTTCCAATGATAACTGATAGTTATCAGTACTAACGTAAAACATGTTTAGTACTGAAAAGACGTAACACATTGAATCTTACTTGATATCTTAAAATCTTATTTCTTTTCACACACACACAGTGTACTTGAAAATACCACTAAACAGGACTCAAGTAAAGAAAGCTGTTCTCCACAATGTTGTGAAATTACATGATTTGAAACTCACATGGTTAAGTAATGTTGAAAGCTTTGATCCATCTTGAATATTCTTCTCCAAAATATTCAAGACTTTCACTGTTTTATCTGTTGAGAGCTAAAACAAGGAAGAGACACATCAAACAACTGCAGGAACATAAAGGTTTCCAATCTGCTGAAAAGAATGTCCATGGATGAGGGACAGAACTGTAATATAATACGAAACACTTAAATTACAAGAAATTTGAGATAAAGATTGGATATTAGCCTCTGGGGTTATGCTGGTAATACAACTAAACCAGGTGAAACATATTCTAAGATGGCAATCAAATTCATCAACTAGCAAAATCCACAGAAATATATTTAAAATTGCATAACTCTCATTAATGTTGGAAAGTTAAATATTTTGTTACTATAAACAGAAATTTACCAAATCTAAATATCATTTAAAAATTCTAACTGACCATACAGAGCTTATTCAGAAAAAAAAAATTCCATGATTAAGCAGAAAAAAAACTCCCTGATATCTGAGTGCTAATAAAAAAGAAATGTATTTTAATATTGTTACATTTTAAGAATTAGCATGTTGAAAAAAGTAATTCAAACTGAAAGAGCTACTACAGAAGTATGACTAAATAACTTGTAGAACTCAAGGAAGGACAATTTGACTCATAGACACTATACATTTAAAACCAACAAAATTCTGCTTTTATGTATGTGTGAAAAATAAGAAATAAAGTTTAAGAGTGAGAACAACTATCAGGAAAGAGAAACACTGAGGATGACAAAGGAAGGCAGAAAGATTGAAGAAAAGTAGAGGAAGAATATCTAAATTGTGGATTAAAGAAAATCCTTCAGAGTGACTTTTATGCTAAGTGGCTTCATGGCCACTTCATAAACATAGTAAATGGTCATGAGGAGGCAGAGTAAGAGTCTAACATAAGAGTGCTCAAAGTCCAGAGTTCCAGGAAGACAACAAAAGCAAGAACACTCTTTACAGAGGTCTGACACCAACAGCTTGCATCAATAAAAAGTTCTCTTGAACTGAAGTTGAGAAGAGTACAGCAAAGGAACTACAATATACAATCTACAGAAAATGGCCTTTCTTAGCACCTGGGATGACAAGTCTTTTAAGTTTGAACAGCCTTTGTGGAGAGATGGAGGAAACAGGCAATTCAGTGTTGTGACAGGTAGACATTACACATTTACATCACACTGATGACTTATATGTGAGAAAAGGTAGGTTTTTTTCAGTTTGCCAGCATGTTTTGATTTATTGTGGTTGCTCAACACCAGCTATTAAGGAGCAAAGCCCATAAGGTGACATGCTCTTGTGAAAGTAGGTTAATTAGTTTAGATTCTACCGTTCAGGCGTGGGCATTATATATATTGGCATTTAGTCAGTACTGACACAGAGAAAGACCATTCAACAAAACCATTTCGGTTTCAGAGAGAGTAAGAGTTAAGTTGTGACAGCTTTTTAAGCATTTCAACTAAGTCAGTAGCAGCATGACTGCTCCCACCTGACACATGCACACTTGAAGAGGGGGGGAATATCACTACAGGAGACATCAGTTTTGTACGTTTACCAAAATTTAAGTTCAAAAAGAGTTAAAGACTACAAAGTTGTACCTTGTCCATAATGCCCATTGCCTTGATTTTTGCAGATTCACTACCCAATTCATTAAGTTGATGTTTTCCCAGCAGCAACTCTTGTGGAGCCTCATCATCATCACCTTGGGGAAAAAAAAAACCAAACAAAAAAACCCTAAAAATTAGCAATTGTATTTCTAAATAGAACTTAAGAAAAGCAGTATTTTAGAGACATGCTGAAAAGTCAGTGGAATGTAAAAATAGGGTTTTCAAAATAGCTAGCACATAATAGCTCCAAACAGTTATCAGCTAATGGGGACCAATGATCACAGCTTCTGTTTGTCTTAAAATGCCTACTTGTTACATAGTTAACCTCACTTACTGCAGCTTTTGAGTTATCACCTTCATTTCAGTAAAACAAATCTTAAATTACTTTAGTCCTAATTCCGAAGTTCAAATCTGGGAAGGGTAACAGTTGGTAAACACATATGAAATTAAGTGCCTCTGTCTGAATTGTATCTTACAAAAACCTCATAATGTTACCAGAGATAGAAAGAATCAATGACCTTCAAGTCCAAGGCTGCACACATTGTTACTTTTAAAACTGCAGTGTTTCTGTTTACTCAGCTCACTGCCTAATTCTAATATTGTGACACAGACGGTAGAGGAAAAAAAAGAGACAAACATATTTCAGTATAAATATTTCAACCAAAACTGTGGTCAACCTGAAGTACTTCCTCAGACAATTCTGCTACTGCATAGATTTTTGCTGGAATGAGTAAGGAGCATATAGTGATTCTGTGCCTTACCCATAATTGCATGAGGACTCTGCTGCTTGACTTGAATAGTAAAGCTCATTTGGATTAAAGGCCACAAGAGATGCAAAATTACATGCCTCAAACATTGCTAGTAAGAGAATCATGTTATGTTACTAGTATTAACAAAAACATGTTTTACAGAACGCAACACCCTGATGACATCCCAAAGAGGTATTCTTTCCACTCCAGGGGACTACTATTTGTCTCATTATGACTTATGTCCCTTTTGGATTCTGCAGGGAGAAAGAAAGAGGATTTTCTTCCTGCATCAGCACATGAAATTTAAAAGGAAAAGGTTACCACTCACAGTAGAAGCCATATAAATGTGCTATCCCTAGTATGTATCATATAATCAAGAAGCTAGTTAAAAAAAAAGTACTGACAGAAAGGTTTTGGTGGTTTTTGTGTTTCTAACTGGGAACAGTGTTCTGAAAATTTCTGACATATTACCAAAAGCTGTAAAATCCATGTCTTCTAGATTTTCCAAAATGTTCTCTATCGAAGCAGTAAACCTTTTGAAAGTAGAAGAATCCATCATTTCTGTTGAAGAAAAAAAAAAAAAAAAAATTATATACAAACCACAACATATAAACTGTACAGAAAAAACAAAGCTTCTATAATTACCTTCGGGTGTTAGTTTAGGTTCGTAAGCTTTCCTCCTTTTTTGTTTTTCTTTTTTCTTCATTTTCCTGGCCACTAATTAAGAGAATGAAGAGTGAAACAGATATCAAAAGTTAAATAGAGGACAACTTACATTTCGTACACTTTTATTCAACTCTGCATGCAAAGACGTTTAATTTGTTTAATATATGTTAAAAATGTATAGTATTATGCAATAAAAATTAAATTTAAAAAAAAAAAAGATCAGTTACCCTCACTGAGGCTAGGGGGAGGAGAATAATCATCCGTATCAGAGTCATCCGGACTGCGATTACGGTAACGACCACTACCAGAAGTCCTCCTTCCTTCATGATAATGACCACTCCTCCTGTGGTCACCAGAACTTCTTCTGTCATGTTCTTCATACTGCCAAGCCTCATCTCTGTCTTTTTTATGTCTTTTACGAGAAGCTAAAAATAAAATGCATTTTCACTTGAAGGACAAAAAGATATTTTTAATAGCTCAAAATTGATCACTTCAATACATTTCAGAGATGTGCAGATGTGGCAGCAGTATGACTTAGCGGTGGACTTATCGGTGTTAGATTTATGGTTGACCTTCATGATGTAAAATAGCTTCTCCAACTTAAATGATTCTATGTTTTGCAAGTTGAACACCTCTGTAAAACCATTGTGTAGAGTAAGTGAATGCGCTTAAACTATTACATAAAATCCTGTTATGTCAGTATTCTAATAATTTCTTTTGAATGACATATAAAATGTGCCTGAAACTGACAAAGACATCAGAAAACACTTTGAAATACAAATTTACTGGGCATTTGTCCTTTTGAACAAGTAAAGAAAGCAGTACAAATCAAAATAAGTTTCAATGTTTCATGACAGAACACTGAGATAATTTCTTCAGGTGTCTAAATTACAACTGTTACTGGGTGTCTGCATTCAAATTCAGTGATTGTTTTGCCGATTAGCATGGCAAGTTCCAATGAGACTTGTCAATCCAGTTATTTAAAGGTATTTTGTTTTGTCAAGAAAACAAACTTTTATCTTGATAAATATTGAGGAAATTCAGTGCAAAGGAGAAACTGGAATCACAATTTTGGGCATCAATACTACAGAAGGTGGCTATAATCAGTTTTCCATTAAGACTAAAAATCACAGCAAGAATGAATGTTCAAGGAACTGTGATAAACTTCATATACAGAAACAGATTCGGTAGAAATAAATTGGAGGAGTGGGAAGGCAGGATTCACCTTTTTTCAGAGAAAGTGTTGTGTGTGTGGAAGGGCAGAGGATGCTAATATGTTAGAGAAAAATACATGAAGGAGGAAGTAGCCTTCATCCATGAAAGCAGCAAATTTTCCATTATCTAATGTAACAGGACAGCTGGGCTAGCAAAGAGATGCTTAACAGAATGTGCTGTGAAGATCAAAACAGCTCCAAATCACATTCTAGACTAGCTGAGAATGTGCAGACAGATATTAGGGCATATATTCAGAGTGTGTCTATTAAAGACTACTGTAGTTTAGGGAGGTAATGACTGCATGTAGTTGCTTCAGAGTAAAATGGCCCCAAGTATTTATACAGAACTGGAACCCTAGTTTATTGACAAACGTAAGAAAAAATGTCACGATAAACACATGGTTTATGTACTTGATATAGTCAATAGTCAGCCTGGACGGATAATTAAAGAAAAAAAAAGAAAAAAAAGCATTGACAGGTGAGGTGATATTAATGCTTTGCACTGTACTCTAGAGGGCGCTCACTGCTCAAAAAATAGCACAAAACTTCAGCACAGAGATGTTCCAAGCCTTTCAGGTAGTAACTTAGTGCAGGGTTTGAGCTGTATTTCAAGACCAGACTTGTTTCTGGAGGCAGTACAGTCAGGTTCATGATGACTGAGCTATTAACGTCCTCTAAAACGACTGAGAGTCAACTGTGATTGAAGAAACAGAGGACCATCTTGGATACCTCTAGTGAGTGTACTGAAGAAAGTAAATGTTTTATAGGAAGACTTCACACATCTAAACTGACTCTTTGCCCAGTGACACAATATTTTGTGGAGGCATACAGCATCTGTCTCCACAATTTACAAATCAACAGGGTGAACCGTGACCCCAGCTTCATCTCCATAACAGAAGTAACTTTCAGTACTACTTTTGGGCAGAATTTTAAACTTATCAGTTTATCAATGCTGCATGACAAAACAAAATGTGTTATGGTTATGACAGCTCTGTAAGGCAAATAAAAGGAACAGGAGAACAGTTTTTTCCAAGTAGAATTTTTTTCTAAGTAGATAAAATTGATTAAAAAATTAAGAAAAACATTTCAAGAGTTATTACTGATTTTATACACAAAAATAGACTATTTGGAATATGAATACCCCATTTCCATCTGAATTCTGCAGAATATTTATGCAATTATACATTTAACACAATGAGACCAATTTAATAAAGTTTCAATTTCTCATCATTCAAATCAACAGAATGTCCCTTTGTCATGACATATTCGGAGAAACTCCTCTTCTTCTATAAGAACCACTATTCCATCTTTTATGAAGTTCAATTTTAGACAACCAGAAGAATTCTGAAATACATGTTTGTAACAGTACAAATCTGTTCACTGTACTTGTCACAAATGTTTTAATCCCTTATAATTTAATCTCATTTTAATTCAACTCAGCTCTACAGTATCCTTTGAGAAAATACAGTAAATTATGTTACCACTGAACTGGTTAGAATGATGGTCAGATACCTCAAGTGGATACAATGAACTCAGAATCCCCTAAAACATATAATTACTGTGAAGGTTTTCCTTAATTTGCATGTAAGAATTTCAGCTGCCACTATGGCTAATAGGTAAAGGTATCTGAAATTCTTGACAATTCTCTCCTTTCCTGAACTACTCAGATAATTTTGCTTTTCTTGCTTAGTGTTTTTTATTCACTGTTCCAGACTCTTACCATCATAAACAGGTTATGATATGGTAAACAGAAAATATAGAATTCTAAACAAAGAAAATCAAGCCAACTTACAAATGACCTTAAGATGTCACACTTGTCCTGAAATTGGCATTATTTCATTGTAATTAAAAGGAAAACTAAACATGCAGAAAGGTATTATTTTCTGCTCCTTTGATAAAGATTAGCAGTATCACTATTACAGCTTTTACATCCATGTGTTCATAAGCACTGCTTATATGCTGGACAAGAATTGCTTGAAATATATTAAAAAGAAGAACTAATCTTTCTCTTTTGGACCCTAAGAAATATAAAAAATCAAAACATTGTGTTTCACAGTTGCTCATGATGATATTTATACAAGCAAAGGTAGAAGGAGTCTAAAGCTGGGAAAAAAAAATACCACTATGAGCAAGACAGCTGCTCAGGTTAACAGCAATAGGCAGTTCTCCTGTAGTCCTGCATGAGTAACACAGCTAAGGTGTTAACTCATATTGAACAGATTCTCTCTATAATAAGAGTTTCTCTTCAGTGTTGATAACTGAACAGAGACACACTAACCATGCTCATATTACCAAGTATGAAATCCCTTCCTCACTAAGATGCATGTAATCATTTTTTGACATTTAGGAACTCTACCTGACTGCACAGCAAAATTCTAACTACAAGTTTCCTCTCTATGAACAGTTAATTCAAGAACAGTATCATCAGCATGGTATTTTGAGAACCCATCAAAAGAAATTCCATTTTCAAGCAATGTGTCAGAGAAATAATAGCAGAAATATTTAAAGAAAATTCTGAGTAGTAAGGTTCTCAGTTTACCATGTTTTTCCTTCCCTTGGTATGTATGTTTTCTCTGTGGCTTTAGGAAATATGTTTTTTAACCTGATTGGTTAACAATGTTTCATAGTACACCTGAAAATACAGAAAATCTAGGTACCAGCTTCCCCTAAGGCAATCAGGAAAAGAAATTTAAGAACTAACTGCCTTTTATCTTGAGTAACAAACTGGTATCAACTAACTTTTCTTTTGAAATAATAATTTTAAAAAGGGTCCTTGTCCAAGTTGTTGTCAGCAGAGCAAACTTTTCAGGGCAGCCAACTCCAGAAAACAGTGTATCTTATTGTAAAAGCAAAACAGTACTTTTCTTTAGCAGTAGGAATAGAACCACATGCTACTTACATTCAAAAGCTTCTTCACTGTCATTGTCTTCATCAGAACTGATTTCAGCATATTTTGGGTTCTCATTTACCGTGCTACGTTTGCGCTTGTTCATTTTCACACGTTCGCAAAGTGGCATGGTGGATTCAATTTCTGCCAGGAGCTCAGGAGGCAACTCCTTTAAAACTGACTGATCTATGCTACCTATTAATGGAGAGTAAGAAGAACAAATGTGAACCTGAAGACAAAAATAAGGGCCCAACACTATAGTTCTTTCTCAGGAGTTAAGGTACATCCACTAATAATATCACAGTAAGGTAGAGCTAGGTGTATTTGACAGTCTTCTTTAAAGTTACATTTATTGTCACACTACAATTAATTTAACGTAGTAAATTACATACACATCTCCTTCAATAAAATATTTTGTCAGGCATACAAACAGAAATAAATTAAAACTGGTGAGTTCCTTTTGTAAAAAGACATCCCTGCACTATTTTTGCAATTTTGTCTTATTTCAGTTCACCATCTGAATTTAACAAGTTTTGGGTTTTTTTTAACAATGTAGGCAAATTAGGGTAAGTAAATTCTTTGTGCCTCATTAACAGCTCTGTTTACTCTCATTCATATTACTCAGTCTACACAACACGGTAATCTTCCCTTTTGCAGTACACAGAGATGATCTGTGGCAAAACCTTTGGGATCTTATCCCTAAATACAAGCCAAAACATAGACAATTCAATCTCTGGCTCAGTGTTTTTTTTTTTCTTACCTCATAATAGCAACTTTATAACGCAACACAAAATTTTGCTTCATTTTGTTAAAAAGCAAAACAAATTAAAAAAGTTTTTATTTGATATAGACAAACTGCTAACTGGACAACATCAGGTTTCTTTGCCATGGAGGTAAATAGGCAGACAACCTTACACCATTCTCCTCATATTTTGAAATTACAATTAGACCTGTATGCAAGTCTGAAAGTTCTAACACAAGGCAACCAAAATTATTTGAAAGCATTTATTAAGGTTTTATTTGATTTCTTATCTTTATGTATCAAAAATCCTACTGCACAGATGTGAAGATTGACAGATTAAACTGTTAACCTATTTTCCAACATCAGAACAAATACCTTTGTCATAAGCACCTCTCTCTCTTTCCCAAGGCATATTATACTAATGTGTTATATATACACAACACGCAGTCCTTCAAAAATTATCTTCTGGATGAGAATCCAGGCTTTCATTGTATCCACGTTATCACTAATATAACTTCCCAAAACTTATTTTATTTTTCACACTACCTTGTAATTCAATATTAGTTGTCCCTTTTAAAAAAAATTTGTCTTTAAATATCTTTAATTAAATGAGAAGAGCCTTAGTATGAGAAAAAAAGTTTCCAGAAAAGTAATTTAAGACTCTCATATATGTCTTGTTTTGCATACAGATGTATGCATAAAGACTGCCAACAAGCAACCTAGTGAAAATAAAATTATTTTTATAGAATTCTCAAGTATGTTAAGGGAGTTACATAATTGTAGTTAATTAAAAAAAAAAAAAAGAATTAAAATACCATGGTTTTCAAACTGAGGTAGGAAAATACCTACAAACTGACAGTGCAAACTGCCCTAGTCTCCCTTGATGCAGTGGGCACTTTCACTTATTTGTGTTGTTGCCATCCTTATCTAATCATCACCTGCCAAATCTACCCAAATTCTCAATAGAATCATAGAATGATCTAGTTGGAAGTGACCTCCCAAAGCGATCCAGTCCAATGCCCTCTGCAGTAAGCAGGAGTATCCTCAACTAGATCAGGCTGCCCAGAGCCCTGTCAAGCCTTACTTTGAGCATTTCCAGAGATGGGCCCCCA
>VWZE01014402.1:526579-551659 GCA_013396675.1 Eubucco bourcierii | reverse complement strand
GCACAGCTCTGCAGCCTGTGCAGGTCCCTCTGGATGGATCCCTGCCCTCTAGCAAGTGACTGTGCCACACAGCTTGGTGTCATCTGCAAACTTGCTGAGGGTGCACTCCATTCCTCTGTCCATGTCACTGACAATATCCAGCCTCCTCCAAACTAAAGAGCAAGAGGCCACCATTAAAAACTCCTTTTTTTTTTTTTCCCCAAAAAAACTTGGAAGAACATCAGCTTTTGCTGAAAATGTAGTTTCTAACCTTCCTGGTTGCAGAGAGAAGCTTGGAAATAAGCCCCTGGTGAAAGCTGGAAGGCAGAGGAGGATTCTGACCTCTTTCTAGTCTAGTTATCTTGAGAAACAGAGCGTGGGTGCTCACACTGCTGGTCTTCCTCCTCCTTTCACTCAGGATCTCTGTGCCAACAGGCCAGGCTCCTCGCTGAAGCTGGGCAGGGAGGTGAAGGGTGGTGGGGTCCCTAGGTAAATGGCAGGATGGAGTGGAGGAGGCAGCACACGAGGAGGGTGCAGACATGCCCTGCTCAGGTCACAGGCACCACAGGTTTCCTCCAGTGCCTTCCTGAACCTGGTTTTCTGCTGTGTGGCTGTCGGCATGGTGGGTGCTATGTACCAGCTGGCTTCTAGCTCCTGCAGTGTAATAGCAACCTGCCTTGTTCAAAAGGTCTGCCACGTCCTCCTCACAGGTGTAGGTGCTGTCACCTAGGAAACAGCTTTCCTCACTTGTTCTGAAAGCCCCTGACAGGTTGCAGACAACACATCCTTAGTTGTGCCCTGGCCTTGCTGAAGCCCTCTCCGCCACTCTCGGGGCTGCTCCTGCATCTGTTGTGCCTGGGAGATGGTGGGGAGAAGAGGCTGGCCCTGCTGGTGCCAGAGGGAGGAACAGCAGGAGCCAGATGTGCAGGCAGGGAAGGAAGGGAAGAGAGGGAAAGATACAGGGAGCTTTTCATCGCCTCCCTGTAGGTGGAGGAGAGCACGTAAACAATGCCGGGGAGCACAAGGAGCCAAACAAACAAATATTTGCACCCGGTCCAGGCAGGAACATCTGTGTTGGCACCCAGTGCTGGGGCATATGGTGGGCAAGGAGGGCATCTTTGACTTCTTGAGGGTTAGGTCTCAAGGACCTGACTTTTGTTTTGCAGTAAACCAAAGCTTGCTGGGACTATTCTTTGATTTAATCTTCTCCCTGGCAAACACTCCTGACTTCCCTGCGTGTGCTGCAGCATCTGAGGGCAAGGTCTCTGCCGGTGATCCCCTCTCAGCCCGCTATCGCCTTTGCCATGCCCTCGCAGAGAGGGCTCTCCCCCAGTTCCCGGAGCAATCCCTCTTGGCACAGCCAGCCTCCCGCAAGGGGCTTTCCCACGCCGGGATGCCCGGCAGCCGGGCAGATCCCTTTGTGCTTTGCGGGCAGTCACGGCGGTACCGTCGGGGTTAAGGCAGGTTGGAGGCTGCTGGAATGCCGTCGGACAAAGCTGGGATTGAGGCGCTGCCGCCTCCCTGAAGATTCCTGGGGGGTCAATGGTCAGGGTGTCCCCACTCCGCTGAGCACACGGCGCTCGCCTGCCTCCCTGCCGGGTGCTGCCCNCCTCCAAACTAAAGAGCAAGAGGCCACCATTAAAAACTCCTTTTTTTTTTTTTCCCCAAAAAAACTTGGAAGAACATCAGCTTTTGCTGAAAATGTAGTTTCTAACCTTCCTGGTTGCAGAGAGAAGCTTGGAAATAAGCCCCTGGTGAAAGCTGGAAGGCAGAGGAGGATTCTGACCTCTTTCTAGTCTAGTTATCTTGAGAAACAGAGCGTGGGTGCTCACACTGCTGGTCTTCCTCCTCCTTTCACTCAGGATCTCTGTGCCAACAGGCCAGGCTCCTCGCTGAAGCTGGGCAGGGAGGTGAAGGGTGGTGGGGTCCCTAGGTAAATGGCAGGATGGAGTGGAGGAGGCAGCACACGAGGAGGGTGCAGACATGCCCTGCTCAGGTCACAGGCACCACAGGTTTCCTCCAGTGCCTTCCTGAACCTGGTTTTCTGCTGTGTGGCTGTCGGCATGGTGGGTGCTATGTACCAGCTGGCTTCTAGCTCCTGCAGTGTAATAGCAACCTGCCTTGTTCAAAAGGTCTGCCACGTCCTCCTCACAGGTGTAGGTGCTGTCACCTAGGAAACAGCTTTCCTCACTTGTTCTGAAAGCCCCTGACAGGTTGCAGACAACACATCCTTAGTTGTGCCCTGGCCTTGCTGAAGCCCTCTCCGCCAGTCTCGGGGCTGCTCCTGCATCTGTTGTGCCTGGGAGATGGTGGGGAGAAGAGGCTGGCCCTGCTGGTGCCAGAGGGAGGAACAGCAGGAGCCAGATGTGCAGGCAGGGAAGGAAGGGAAGAGAGGGAAAGATACAGGGAGCTTTTCATCGCCTCCCCGTAGGTGGAGGAGAGCACGTAAACAATGCCGGGCAGCAGGACTGCGGGGAGCACAAGGAGCCAAACAAACAAATATTTGCACCCGGTCCAGGCAGGAACATCTGTGTTGGCACCCAGTGCTGGGGCATATGGTGGGCAAGGAGGGCATCTTTGACTTCTTGAGGGTTAGGTCTCAAGGACCTGACTTTTGTTTTGCAGTAAACCAAAGCTTGCTGGGACTATTCTTTGATTTAATCTTCTCCCTGGCAAACACTCCTGACTTCCCTGCGTGTGCTGCAGCATCTGAGGGCAAGGTCTCTGCCGGTGATCCCCTCTCAGCCCGCTATCGCCTTTGCCATGCCCTCGCAGAGAGGGCTCTCCCCCAGTTCCCGGAGCAATCCCTCTTGGCACAGCCAGCCTCCCGCAAGGGGCTTTCCCACGCCGGGATGCCCGGCAGCCGGGCAGATCCCTTTGTGCTTTGCGGGCAGTCACGGCGGTACCGTCGGGGTTAAGGCAGGTTGGAGGCTGCTGGAATGCCGTCGGACAAAGCTGGGATTGAGGCGCTGCCGCCTCCCTGAAGATTCCTGGGGGGTCAATGGTCAGGGTGTCCCCACTCCGCTGAGCACACGGCGCTCGCCTGCCTCCCTGCCGGGTGCTGCCCGCGGCACTCGGAGGGGCGGGAGGCGATGCCCGCTCCTCTGGCCAAGCTGGGCAGCCCTGCGGCGGATCTGTGGCTAAGCACAGGTAGAGAGGTGTGCTCCGGAGCTGGCGTGCGTGTTCTGTGCCTGAAAGGCAAGATGCTGAGGGGTGGAGGGGCGATGCAAATCCAGGCTGGAACTACTGGGGCTCGGGGGAAAGGAGTGCTTACAGGGGAAGCTCTGCTTTTCCCTTCACTTCGCTTGCAGGGCTTTTGTCCACAGGGAACAGATGCTCAGCACTGACCCCTGCTTAGCCCACTGTCCTTTGCTCATCTGCTGGGCACGGTCTGCAAAGGGTTGATGGACTTTTAAGTACTTCTTAAGGCTGAGAGGACTGTGTTGCCTGCTGAGCTGCGCTGCACTTGCACTCAGAGCTGATCTCCTCCTTTGCTATCCTCTGGGATGCATGGGTGGGCTGGGCTGGTGTGTTCCCTGGCACCACTGTGGGGCTAACCTACTTCAGCATCATGAGGATGTGCACATGCAGAGTATTGATTTTCCTACCTGCAAGCAGCAGTTTTAGCTTGAGCAGTTTATTATTCATGGCCCTAAGAATCCTGTGAATCCCATGGGTGATGGTTTTTTGTGTGTTTTCTTGATGCCCCTGGAATGCAGATGTTAGATGTCTTCAGATGAATGAAGCTTTGCACCCATGGCAGCAATCATTTGATTTCCCTCTGAGAACCAGTGTATGGAGGGTATTGTTTTAGCTTTATGGCTTTATGGTGGTTTCCTCTTACCTGCTGTTCTCCTTGGCTTGGCTGGATCTGTCCACTGGACTCTTGGGAGCCCTTGGACAGGGATGAGTGACAAATTTCCCCTTAGAAGAGCTGCTGCTTTTCCCCAGAGGTGGCTTCCCTTCTCTGGCAACGAGGTGCCTGTTGTGTGTTCCCTTCAGAAAGTGCTAATGTGTTTAATTATGGTTGATTAATCACCTGGGGATAATTATCCCAACTGAGCTCTAATATCAAAGCAGCATTAGATTGAAACGCTGCCATTTCCACAGCGAAGCACATCACTTGTGGAAATGCAACGTGACGCTGTGCTTTGCACAACACACTGGGTTTTGGAGAGGAAATCCCCTGCCACTCAGAGTCCTACATGAGATGCTTCTAATCCTGCTGGTGCCTTTGTTGCCATCTCAGGCAGGAGCGTGGTACAGTGCTAAAGGGCTTACGAGAGAATCCCTTCCCCCATCTGCTGAGGATTTGGTGTCCAGGGGCCAGCATTTGGGTTTCCAGGCTGAGTGGTGTGGTGCAAAAAGCGCTTCCTTTGTGTGCTTGGGTTAGGGTTTGCAGTCATCTGCTCCATGGCCTCTCAGAGCATCCTTTTCACTGCAACTCATTCTGGAGAGGTGTGGAGAAGCAGCAGCCTTTCAGGTTTGGTTCTGCAGAAGAGCAGGTGGCAGCTGCCGGTATTGGGGATGGCGTAAAGGAGATTCGCAGGTCCCTTTGGTCCCTACAAACAGCAGGAGCCACACTGCTATCTCCTTTCCAAGGACAGCAGCCTTATATAGGGTGGAAAGAAATTGCCATTAGCCCTGCAGGGACCGTGACACACAAGGGCCAGCTCTGATTTAATACCTGTCAGTGAGATAAGGTCATTGCTGGATAACTGAAGAGTCCAGAGAACCTGCAGAACAGAAGATGTGGAACGAGGTCTTCCTTCAGCCTTTACTGTTAGTTCTGCTGGAGCTGGCATTGCATCTTTCCTCCAGGCTCAGCCATCAGCTTCCCTGGAGGTGGTGACAGATCCCTCCGGGGGCAGGCCACGCTGCTTGTGCATTGCAAAGGCAGGCAGGGTCAGGACAAAGGAGGGTCGGTGTCTGCAGTTCAGTGCCATAAGCTCTGTGTGCAGATTGGTTCTGTTTCTGTCTAGGTTGATGTCTCCCAGGATGGTGCAGGTCCTTTGTGCGTGACCCCCCGGGCTCTGAGCAGTGCTGCTGGGCCCCAGGCCCCTCTAGAGATGAATCTTTGCTGGAACGAGATCAAGAAGAAATCCCACAGTCTTCGGTAAGAGTCCCTGCCTGGAGCAAGCTCTGGCCTTCCAGCCTTGCCTGCTGCATGTGCTTTTGGAGCTTGTTTGCTTGGTGAGCCACACGAGCTCACGGTGACCTTGACTTGGTTATTCCCTCTTGTCCACAGACCTCTGAGTCTTCCTCCTTGTGCTGAAAAGCATTGCCTCCATTTCCATCCATCCCGTCCTTGCCCCCCTCCCTTTCTCTTCTGCTTGTTTTCTACTGCTTTCTCCCCACCCTGTACTGCTGCTGTGCCTGCAGCTGGTCTCTTTTTGCCCCACCACCTTGCTGTCATCTCCTCTGGCTTGTCCCTTCCCTGGGAGCCCTCTCCACCTCATGGGGGGAACCACCTTTCAGACCATCAGAGGTTGCAGCTCCAGAGCCAGCATGACAGAGAGCTTAACTGGGGCGTGTTAATTGCCTCCTGCCTCAGTGCAGGGCTTCTGGAAGCTACTCAGTCATGTAAATGCTGAGCCAAGCCCCCTCTGCTAAGCAGAGCACAGCCCTGACCTACAGGCAAATATGGAGCAACTGTCCTCTACCCTGGGATCCAGGGTGATGAACAGCCTCAACGTTTACACTCCCCAGCGCCTCCATGCTTCACTCCACATGGCAGTGCAGTGTCTGTGCTGGCTGCATGTTGTGCATAGTCACTAGTGAGGTCCTGGAGCTGCCTGGGGGTCCCCACCCCAGCTATGGTGCTGTGCCTCCCCTCCCTGAGGGGTCTGCTCCTCTGCTGTCCATCTGACTGCCATCCTGCTGTCCTTGTTCTCCTGCCAAGGGCTCGTCTGGAGGCCTTTTCTGACCACAGTGGGAAGCTGCAGGTGCCTCTGCAGGAGATCATAGACTGGCTCGGGCAGAAGGATGAGGAGCTCTCAGCACAGCTGCCCCTGCGGGGCGATGTCCTTCTGGTCCAGCAGGAGAAGGAGATGCATGCGGTAGGTTCCCTCACACCTCCCCTGCTACTGTGCACTGCTGAGATGAGCTGCAGTTGGGCACCCCTGCCTGGGACCCCTGCTGAGGGGGTCTCATACCACAGCCCCTGTGAATGTGCCAATCCTTGCCTGTCTCCATCTCTGCTCCCTGCAGAAAGGCAGAGCCTCAGTCCAGTAACAAATCCCCATGGTATGCCACAGGCAGAGCCCAGCTGGGTTCAGACAGTATCCACACTGCACCCTCAAGCCACCTGTAGGTGCTGTAGCTGGTAGTGGGCATTCCCATCACAGTTTCCTCCTTAGCTCCTGCTTCTGCAGCAGGGGGAAGTGCCTCTCACTGTCCTCTGCTTTTGGGATCGTGGGGCCTGAGAAGGTCAGTTGGTCTAAAGAGGGTCAGGAGATAAGTGATCCCTGTGGTAGCACACATTATCACCACATCTGAAGCTGGGGTAAACTCAGACAGATCAGAGTTTCCTGCTTGCCTGATCACAGCATTTTCTTCTTGCTGCCAGTGACTGTTGGGCTTTAATTGTTTTTAACATGAAAACAAAACTAACCTCGTGCTTTCTCTCATAATTTCTCTCTGTATCTCCAATGAGCTTTGGGTCCTTGAGTGGATAAATCACTGCAACCTTTGGTGAGGGGGCAACAGGGGCACAGTTCTCCAGCTCAGTCTGCTTTCTTACCTCTGTGCTGTGCTCTCTAGGCTTTCATGGAAGAAGTGAAGTCTCGGGGACCGTACATTTACTCTGTCCTGGAGTCGGCACAAGCTTTCCTTTCCCAGCATCCATTTGAGGAATTAGAAGAACCAACTTCAGAAAGCAAAGGTCCATGGAGCTGCTTCCCCTTCCTTATTGTTTCACAGCACATCTCTTCCTGGACTAGACCAGAGAGGATGAAATGAGGGTGGTCAGTGTGCCACAAACCAGCATGTCAGTGCTCTGCCTCATGCCATCATGCACCAGGCTGTTTCCAGTCCTTCAGCCAAAGATCAGACCAGTGCAGGGCAGTGCTTCAGGCCTGGGTGAAGGCAGAACATGATGGAGTGCATCTCACATGGCACTATCAGATGTACTCTAGGGTAGAGTTTTTAAAGGGCAGCAGGGCTTCTGCCAGAGCAGAGCTCTGTGGGCAGGCTGGATACCTAGAGCAGCTGGTATGGAGACGGATGTCACCTGCTATCCCTCCCTCCCTCTTTGCAGTTTCCCCTAGATGTTTTTACAATTTCTCTTTTCCCTGCCCTCCCTTCCCCCTCTCCTCTGGGCTGGGCTCTCATTTTTGGTCTCTGTTGCTCTGCTGCTCTGCCTTTGCAGATGTCTCTCCCCGGCACCGGATCCAAAACATCAGCCGCTTCGTCTGGAAGCAGGCGAACGTGGCGAGCGAGCTCTGGGAGAAGCTCACTGCCCGCTGCGTGGACCAGCACCGTCACATTGAACGGACCCTGGAGCAGCTGCTGGAGATTAAAGGGGCCATGGAGGAGCTCAGCACGGCACTAGACCAGGCCGAAAGTGTGCGTGAAACCTGGGAGCCCATCGGGGACCTCTTCATTGACTCCTTGCCAGAGCACATCCAGTCGACAAAGGTACTTCTGGCTCTGAGAAGGCTCCAGCCTTGACCCCAGAGGTGGTGAGATGCTGCTTTCCAGAAGGGCACTGCTGCTCAGTCAGATGTAATCTTGTCACTTAGGGTCTTAGGGGCCAGGCCCTCCCTCTGACAGCCTCCTAGCTTTGTGAGGTGGGTTTGACTCACAGGGTCTTGAACAATTGCTGTGCTGAGCACTGTGTCATTGCACAGAGCTTCACAGGCACCACTGCTCAGCACAGATGAGCCTTTCACAGTCTCACAGTATCACCAAGGTTGGAAGAGACCTCAAAGCTCATCAAGTCCAACCCATTCCCACAGCCCTCCAGACCAGACCATGGCACCAAGTGCCACGTCCAAACCTGCCTTGAACACCTCCAGGGACGCTGACTCCACCACCTCCCTGGGCAGCCCATTCCAGCAGTCAATGACTCTCTCAGGCAACAACTTTCTCCTCACCTCCAGCCTAAACTTCCCCTGGCACAGCTTGAGACTGTGTCCTCTTGTTCTGGTGCTGCTTGCCTGAGAGAAGAAAGCAACCTCCTCCTGGCTACAAGCACCCTTCAGGTAGCTGGAGACAGCAAGAAGGTCTCCCCTGAGCCTCCTCTTCTCCAGGCTAATCAATCCCAGCTCCCTCAGCCTCTCTTCAAAGGGCTTGTGCTCGAGGCTGGAAAATTAACCAGGTTGGAAAAGACCTCTAGGATCATCGAGTCCAACCTATCACCTAACCCTTCTAATTAACTAAACCATGGCACTAAGTGCCTCGTGCAGCCTCTTTTTCCATGTCTCACTTCTCAGGAGGTTTGAGTAATCTCCAACCTGTCTGCTTTGTTTCATGTTTTTTGCCTGCTAAGGTACCAGGTGGGAGGGTTAGTCAGCAGCATCCTGTCAGCTACTGGCTTGCCCTACCATGTAGCAGAGGAGTCAGATCCAAGTTCTGACCACCTGCCTACTCCTTTTTCTCTTTTCCTTGCCCTGTGCCTGTTGCCCCTGGTGTGGGACTCCAGCTGTTCAAAGAGGAGCTCTCCCCCATGAAGGATGGGGTGAAAGTGGTCAATGATCTTGCACACCAGCTTGCCATCTCAGATGTCCACCTGTCCATGGAGAACTCCCGCACCCTGGAGCAGATCAACACTCGCTGGAAGCAACTGCAGGTGGGAAGGAGTCAGAACCAAGCACTGCAAACAAATCACAGAGGGACACTGGGGAAGAGCTGGCACTATTGAGCTTTCAGGATGATGAAGTAAGGCTTGGCATAGCAGGGATTGCATAGCTGGTGTTCCTGGAGGAGGAGAGCACCAGTCAGTGCAAGGAGAGCGGCTGGTAAAGCTGTAGAGGTCTTAAACAGAAAAAGGCAATGGGAGGAGCAAAGGAAGATATTTGAGGAGAAGCAGGATCTGATGGAGGGGTCAGTACCAGCTGTGGCTTTGGATATGGACACAGGGAAGCTGGAGGGATATGGATACAGGGGAGCTGGAGGGATATGGATACAGGGGAGCTGGAGATGTGACCTGCACCACCTCGGCCTGTGGGAAGAGGTGCAGAGGGCTGAAGAGATTTGGGCAAATATCAAGGCAAGCAGGGACAAAGGAGGACTTGCATGTTGGAGCTTGTATGAGCCCATCCACAAACCTTCCTGTATGGGGCTTCAGGTTGAAATGCCTGGTGGGCTACCATTGAATTCTCCTGTCCCATTCTCCAGGCCTCCATAAATGAACGCCTGAAGCAGCTCCAAGATGCCCACCGGGACTTCGGGCCAGGCTCCCAGCACTTCCTCTCCTGTACGTGAGTGTGTCCTCCTGACCTCCTGCCATGAGACTGCAGAGGGACTTATCATGGGCTGTGGCACAGGGAAAGGGGCTGCAGAGCTCTGTTGCTGCACCTGAAGCTACTAGAACTACACACACAAACAGAATATGGCATGGTCGGTTCCTGGTGCACAGGAACCGGAGCAGGAGGCATCTCCCTAAGTGAGCATTGTGCTACCTCACCTTCTGGGACTAAGAGTGGGACATGAGTTTGATTCCCCTTCAGAGCATAGAGCTGTAACACTTGTGGCAGCAGTTTCCAGGTGATGTGAGACTGTGCCAGCCCCAGAGACTGAGTGGGCAAGAAAACAGATGGCAGAAAAAGGCAGTGCCCTGTACGCCATGTTAGTCATTTGAAGGCCAAAAATGTGTGCTTTGAGGAGATTTTCTCGTGGTGAGGTAGAGGGATGCTGTTCCTGTAGAGCTGAGCTGCTGCTGGCTGACAGCTCTCAGACCTGCAAAGGATGGAAAAGCAGATTGTGCTTCAGCATCCATCCTCAGAGATGCTGAGCCCTGCAGGGTCTCCAGCTGTCAGTGGGGCTTGTGGGCCTGTTTCTCTGCAGACCATGTCTTCCCATCTGAAAGGAGGAACAACTTTGCCACTTGCTGGAACTGATAAGCTGCCCATGACACAGGAAAATAGCTAAGGGTCATAAAAGGGCTTTCATCCTCTAGACAACAAGCATAAGGTGTCAGGCAACTGGTATGGGATGTGTCCTCATCTTCCCAAGATACTGTAGCTGATACACAGAGCACCAGTAATGAGGACAGCAAATGGGTTCCCAAGCCTGGCCATACCAGACAGTGATCTGTGTGTGCCCAAATCCCAACTGCTTTGAGCCCTGCCCACTGTTGATCACACTGTTCCTCTGGGCCTCATCAAAACCATCAGTAAGTGTCTCTGAGCTCATCCAGATTCAGAGCCCCTGTCTCAAGAGAGGCAGGATACCTCTGAGCAGACCAGCAGTCTTGTTTCTCACAGGCAGCATCTGCCTGCCTGCTCCAACACCCACAGCTGGTGATGCAAGCAAGCATAGCCTCCTCAGAGGCACCCACCTGCTGGCACAGTCCCACTGGGCTCTGGTCAGAAACAGCATCAACATAAAGGAATCATAGAATCATAGAATGGTAAGGTTGGAAGGGACCTCAAGGATCATCCAGTTCCAACCCCCTAGCACAGGGCACTCAAGGCCTCCTCCAACCTGGCCTTGAACACCTCCAGGGAGGGAGCAGCCACAACCTCCCTGGGCAACCTGTGCCAGTGTCTTACCACCCTCATTGTAAAGAACTTCCTCCTAACATCCAGTCTAAATCTCCCCTCTGCCACTTCAAACCCATTCCCCTTGTCCTGTCATTGCAAGACCTTGTCAATAGTCCCTCCCCAGCCCTCCTGGAGCCCCCTTCAGATCCTGGAAGGCTACTCTAAGGTCTCCTGGAAGCCTTCTCTTCTCCAGGCTGCAGAGCCCCAGCTCTCTCAGTCTGTCCTCACAGCAGAGCTGCTGCAGCCCTCTGATCGTCCTCATGGCCTCCTCTGGGCCCACTCCAACACTCCCACGTCCTTCCTGTGCTGAGTGCTCCAGAACTGCACACAGAATGCTTGCAGCTGGTCTGACACCTGTGTGTCTCTCCTTGCAGCCTCTGTCCAGGTGCCCTGGGAGAGAGCCATTTCCCCCAACAAAGTGCCATACTACATCAAGTGAGTATGCTCCCACTCACACCCGTGGTCTTCTCTGGCCCACTGGGAACAGGAACTGGGGGGCAGTGAGCTGATCTCCAGCAAAGTGTGTCACTCTCAGCCTGCCAGAGCCAGGCTCTCTCTGCCTGCTGAGATGCTGCAGATGAAGTGGGACACTGGAGCTGGCTGGAAGGAGGGAGAGGGCTTGGCAGCAAGCTGGGGCATCCTCAGTGCTGCTGTGGCTGAGGAGCATGCTGGCTGGGGTGCAGCAGCTCCAGCTTCTGCAGACTCAGTCCCGTGGCTGGCTGGGTCCTTTTTAAAGTCTCTCATGGCAATTTGCTCAATTCCCGGCTCGATTCTTGATTTCCTTCTATTTTTCTTCCAGCCACCAGGCCCAGACGACGTGCTGGGACCACCCGAAGATGACAGAGTTGTACCAAACGCTGGGTAAGGAGGCTACCACAAAACCATGCGAGCATCTTCGCGTAGCGCAGGGTGCTGTGTGAGATCTCTCCAGCTCGTCTGCTTCCCTCTATGCCGCTCAGCCCTCCAAAGCAACGGGTGCAAACCCCTGCCAGGCTCTACCTCTCCTCCTCCCCCACGCACTCTGCTTCTGCCGGTGGGGCTGGTGTCTGGGAACCGCAAGTGTCGCTTCCTGCCCTGGAGATAAGGCTGTCGAGCTGCGGTTTTATTCTCCTTTTCCTGTGTTATTGCAGCGGATTTGAACAACATCAAGTTCTCGGCTTACCGGACGGCTATGAAGCTGCGGCGAGTGCAAAAAGCCCTGCGATGTGAGTGCCGAAAGCGTTGCCCTCCTGCTGAGCCTCCCCCGATACAGGCATTAAACTGCCACAAGCTTTTATCAGCACCTCAGAGGCAGGAGCCCACCAGGGGACAGGTAGCTGGGGTGAGAAGCGCTAGGAAGATGAGCGTGTGGCTGGAAACGGAGCAAATCCACCAGCGAGGGGTCTACATCAGCTCCTTTCTTTGCAGGCTTTAAGTGAGGATGCCGCAAGGGTTGGTGTTAGGTGTTAAGTCCAAGGGATTTGAGAACAAAGTGGTCTGGGTCGGAGTTACAAAGCTGTGGGATCAGGCAGAGGCTCTCCCGAGATGCTGTGGATGTAACCTAGAGCAGAAACCAGCTTTGCAAGCAGAGTCAGAGAGGGCTCCACTCCTTAAAGAGGAGGAGAATCGATAGAACTGACTTCTGGTAAAACTCCCTTTGAAAGGAGCTTTAATAGCCAGATGAATCCAGTGCAATAGAGTTCAACACCATGTGTGGCTCGCTGAGAGGCAGCTGCTCCAGGGGAACTGGTGAGCAGGCAAGAGGTAATCTGAGAGATGTGGCACCCTCAGCTGCTGGAAACCTTTCTGCAAGGCCTCTCACCTAAGGCCCTGCTGAAATAAAAGAGCAGCAGGATGAGGGAAACCCTCCTCCTGAACTAATTGTTCTTGATGGGGATGAGATACAGCCAGGCAGCAGGGGGGTCCCAGGGAGACCTACGGTCTTTGACATCTGGTGAAAGGCCAGGAAGAAGGCAATGAGTGAAGGTGAGAGGAGGTTTGGTACTTGGGAGAGTTGAACCCTCTTTGTGGAGTAGTTTCATGACACTGTCATGAGCAGGCTGGCCTATACCTGCAGACATTCAGGGACCATGTCTCTTTTGCTATCCTGCCTTCATGAAGCAGCAGCTGCAGAAAGAGCAGACATGGTAAGTAAAAAGGTAGAGCAAAGCAGAGACTTTCCATGTGCGGCTTGTGCAGCTTTGGGTGCTCCTCTCTTGCATCTCATATGCTATGCTGGCAGCTTCTTCCAAGCCCAGAAATGATGTGGAAGAACAGGAATAAGTGTTCAAGACTTACTTGAGAAGGTCAAGGAGGCTGCCAAGATTTCCTCATGAGAGTTTTGACAGAGTGAGTGGTAAAAAGAGGAAAGAGGCAGCGTGGGACACGTCAGAGCCATATGCAGTCGTGGGCAGTGCGGATGCAAGGGCCAGCAGGGGCAATACTCACTGACATGTGAACTGGGTGTCCCCAGAGCAACTGTCAGCAGCTTTGACAGAAGAAGGGAGGACTTTTCCACAGAATGAAGTTGCAGTGGGGAAGTGGTACACTGGGCACTGAGGACAAGAGTGGTTTCAGAAATGGAAAGACTTTCAGGAAAGAAAGACTGCCAGGTGCTAAACACAGTCACACACAAAACCTGTAAAGAAATCTGAAAGCAGGGCAGCTCATGCTGTCCTAGCCCCTTTTCAGGTTTGTGCCTTGACACCTGCTGCAAGTCAGAGCTGGAGACAGGACTGCTTCACCTCTGGGCAGCTGCTGATAGGGTCTGTGTGGCTCTGTGCTCCCTCACCTCCCCAGGCCAGCCCTGCAGGGACCTGGCACATGCTGGGTGTCTGTGACTCTGCACGGTGCCTTTCATGGGTAGCAGTTTTGTGACCATGACTGGCCACAGCGACAGGGAAGGTCACAGAATGGTGGATCAAGTTGACTATAGGTGGACACATGGTTGTTTTGAGAGAGGTTTATGGGTGAGAGAGCAATCCTGGGAGCTGCATGCATTCTGCCAGCATCTTCCCTGCAATAGTGGGGCTGAGGTGCCACAGGGTAGGGCTGCATCTCCCTCCTCTTGATTTTTAACATCTCTCATTTTCCCCTCTGCCTCTAACCCGTCCTCCTGTACTTTCTGCACAGTGGACATGGTGACCCTGACCACAGCCTTGGAAATCTTCAATGAGCACAATCTGCAACCCAGCGACCGGGCAATGGACGTGGTAGAGGTCATCCACTGCCTTACTGCCCTCTACGAGAGGCTGGAGGAGGAGAGGGGCATCCTGGTGAATGTCCCACTCTGTGTGGACATGAGCCTCAACTGGCTGCTGAATGTCTTTGACAGGTACCGGACCCTCGACATCCCCTTGAGCTGTGGGGCTGCCATGCTGGGAAGGAAGCCTCCATGAAGCTTTTTCAGTTGGCAGTGCTGCAAAAAGGCCCTGAGCACTAGTGAGGGGGTGCCTGGTGACCCCTCTGCATAAAACCCCTCCAGGAGATTTGCAAACCTGTGCCATGTCTCCCCTTGCAGTGGCCGCAGCGGGAAGATGAGGGCTCTCTCCTTCAAGACGGGCATTGCGTGTCTGTGTGGGACGGAGGTCAAGGAGAAGTTTCAGTGTGAGTCTCCCATCTCACAGAATCACAGAATTAACCAGGTTGGAAAAGACCTCTAGGATCATTGAGTCCAACCTACCACCTTCTAATTAACTAACCCATGGCACTCAGTGCCTCATCCAGTCTCCTTTTAAACACCTTCAGGGATGGTGATCCACCACCTCCCCGGACAGCCCATTCCAATGCCAATCACTCTTGCTGTGAAGAGTTCTTGCTCTTGATCTTCTTCCTAACATCCAACCTAACCATCCCCTATTGCAGCTTAAGGCTGTGTCCTCTTTTTCTGTCACTGGGTGCCTGGGAGAAGAGACCAACCCCCACCTGGCTACAACCTGCCTTCAGGTAGTTGTAGAGAGCAATGAGGTCTCTCCTGAGCCTCCTCCACAGCCTGGTGTGGTGTCAAGTGGGGAAAGTAGAAATGCTTTTTTGCTCTCTGGCTTAGCTCTTCTTTGCCCAGAAAGAGCAGGGCAACAACTTTCCTGCAGTGACTAATGTGCTTGCATCATCACCTTCCCTCCCTGCCTCTCTCCCTCCCCAGGCCTGTGCTGCCTGAATCAGGAGGCATTTTTGCAGACTCGCTGGTGCTGTGGTGACCTTGCTTGCATGGCACCATAAGGAGAAGCTAACAAGTGACAGTCACCCACTGCTTCCCAAAAGGAAGAAGCCTGAGGGTGTGTGGCTGGAAAGTAGGGAAAGTAGGTTTCAGACAAGTTAAAGGGAATCCCTTTCCTTGCTGTGTTTTAACTGTGGTAATCTCTGCCATGGGATGCTGTGGAGGGGTTAGCATAGGAAGCACCAAGGGGTTAAACAAAGAGATAGGGCAGAGGCCAGTTGTGGCTATTCAAGAGGGCATGCATGGAACCCCTGTTTTGAGAAGACTCTGAACTCCTGGTTATGGAGAGCTGGAAAGATACTGGGAAAGGGTATTTAAGGACAGCCCAGTTCTTCCCTCTTACAGAACCTGAGAATAGTCTGGGATGGAAGGGACCTCCAAAGGTCATCTAGCCCAATCTCCACCTCTGCAGCAAGCAGGGACATCCTTAGCTAGATCAGGTTGCCCAGAACCTTGTCAAGCTTCACCTTGATTATCTCCAGGGATGAGGCCTGAACTACCTCCCTGGGCAACCTGTTGCAGTGTTCCACCACCCTCACAGTGCAAAACTTGTTCCTAACACCCAGTCTAAATCTTCTCTAGTTTGAAACCATTACCCCTTGTTCTGTCACTACAGGCTTTATTTGAGCTCCTTGCTGGAGACAGGCAGTGGGGTCCCCCTGGTCTGTTCTACACATGTGCCCACGTCCTGCCCAGTGTGCCAGGGAATCAGTGGTGTCTCTAATGGGGCTCTGTCTGTCCTGCTGGCAGATCTCTTCAGCCAAGTGGCGAATGCTGGGGGACTGTGTGACCAGAGGCACCTCGGGGTCCTGCTCCATGAGGCCATCCAGGTCCCACGCCAGCTGGGGGAGGTGGCAGCTTTTGGAGGCAGCAACGTGGAGCCCAGCATCCGCAGCTGCTTCCGCTTTGTGAGTAGGGTGCCATGGGCCTGTGCCGCTCCCTCTTCGGCAGCCGTGCTGAGGAGAGGCTCCCAGAGGTGGCAAAGAGCTTGCATTCCGTCACAGATAGATCTCTGCTCTGAGCAGCTCTTTCCTCTCCCCTCCCCAGAGCAATGGGAAGTCCACCATTGAGGCATCCCAGTTCCTGGAGTGGGCCAACCTGGAACCACAGTCCATGGTGTGGTTGGCTGTGCTGCACCGGGTGACCATGGCTGAGCAGGTGAAGCATCAGACCAAGTGCTCCGTCTGCCGGCAGTGCCCCATCAAGGGCTTCAGGTAGGGGCTGTGATACTGGACCTTGGTCTCCAAAGGAAGGGAATGATGTCCTTCAGGAGGGAGCTGAATTTGCTCTGTGCTGTTGGGGTAGCCTAGACCACTGCAGCAGCAACGTTTCCAGCAAGGCAGACCAGGTGCCAGCAGAGAGGGAGGAGAAAGGTGTTTTTCTGGGGATTTCAACCCACAGCTTTATGGGTTCAGTGGGGTGCAAGAGCAACACAGACCACCTCTGTCCAAGGCTGAGCTCTTCTCGGGCTCCAAAATGCTGTGATTTTTTTTTTTTTTTTTCTGACTTTCACTACCTCCCTATGGCCTCTTCATCTCTCCAGGTATCGGAGCCTGAAGCAGTTCAATGTGGATATTTGCCAGACTTGCTTCCTCACTGGGCGAGCCAGCAAGGGCAACAAGCTGCACTACCCCATCATGGAGTACTACACTCCGGTATGGAGCTGGGCTGGGCTGGAAGGGTCCCATCTCACACTGGGTCCCCATCAGTGGCAGAAATCTTTCAATGTGTGAGGTGGTGCAGCCCTTAAGTGGAACCCTCGTACGGTTTTGTTACGTGCTGGAGGTCATCCCTGCCATTCTGGGACTCATAATGGAAAAACATGGACTGGATGGGTGGAGCACTGCTGGATAAGGAATTGGCTGGATGGTGGTACCCAGAAAGTGGTGATCAAGGGCACAATGTCCACCTGGAGACCAGTGCTATGTGGTGTCCCTCAGGGGTCAGTGCTGGCACCAGTGCTGTTTGACATCTTTGTCAGTGCCATGGACAGAGGAATCAGTGCAGCCTTGGCAAGTGTGCAGCTGGCACCAAGCTGTGTGGCACAGTCACTTGCTAGAGGGCAGGGATCCATCCAGAGGGACCTGCACAGGCTACAGAGCTGTGCCCAGGCCAACCTCAGGACATTCAGCAAGGCCAAGTGTAAGGTCCTGCACCTGGGTAGGCACAATGCCAAGCACAGCTCCAGGCTGGGTGGTGAATGGCTGAGAGCAACCCTGAGGAACAGGCCCTGGGGGCCTGGGTTGATGAAAAGCTCAACATGAGCCTGCAGTGTGCACATGCAGCCCAGACAGCAACTGTGTGCTGGGCTGCAGCAAGAGCAGTGTGGGCAGCAGGGCAAGGGAGGGGATTCTGCCCCTTTACTCTGCTCTCCTCAGACCCCACCTGGAGTCCTGTGTGCAGTTCTGGAGCTCTCAGCACAGGAAGGACATGGAAGTGTTGGAGCAGGTGCAGAGGAGGCCACGAGGGTGATCAGAGGGCTGCAGCAGCTCTGCTATGAGGACAGGCTGAGAGAGTTGGGGCTGTGCAGCCTGGAGAAGAGAAGGCTTCCAGGAGACCTTAGAGTAGCCTTCCAGCATCTGAAGGGGGCTCCAGAAAGGCTGGGAAGGGACTACTGACAAGGTCTTGCAATGACAGGACAAGGGGCAATGGGTTTGAACTGGCAGAGGGGAGATTTAAACTGGATGTTAGGAGGAAGTTGTTTGCAGTGAGGGTGGAGAGACTCTGGCACAGGTTGCCCAGGGAGGTTGTGGCTGTTCCCTGCCTGGAGGTGTTCAAGGCCAGGTTGGATGAGGCCTTGAGTGCCCTGTGCTAGTGGGAGGTGTCCCTGCGTATGGCAGGGGGTTGGAACTAGATGATCCTTGAGGTCCCTTCCAACCTTACCATTCTATGATCCTATGATTCTATAATGAGTGGGATGCATGGCACCCACCGACACCAGGGCAGGCTGACAGAGCTGCTATGTGCCCTCCATTTGTCCTCAGCTTTGTCTGTCTCTTCCTTATGCCCAGAAGAGATTTTTTTCCTGCAGATGCTGACCTGTGGTCTCCAACTTTTCTTTAAGCACCACCTTGGGCATGTTTGTGTCTTCACAGACTACTTCCAGTGAGAACATGAGAGATTTTGCCACAACACTCAAGAACAAGTTCCGGTCCAAGCAGTACTTCAGCAAGCACCCACAGAGAGGTTACCTGCCTGTCCAGTCTGTCCTTGAGGCTGACTTCTCTGAGACGTGAGTTGGCTGCACCTCAGGCTGTGTCTTTTGGCCCTGCCTGATGTGTGGGCTCCACAGATGGAAACTGCATCTCAGCTGTGAGAGAAGGCTCCCACGGAGCACTTGATCTAAGGATGATGCAGCACCTAAAAGGAGCAGAGATTTTGGTCTCTCTCTTCACCCCTGGCTTTTCTCAGCTGGGGTGAGAGCAGGGCAGGCTCTCCAAGCCCTGGCTTTGTGTAAGAGCTGTGTAGCCTTGCTGACCAGTGTGCATCTCTTACAGCCCAGCCTCCTCCCCGATGCTACCGCATGCCGACACCCACTCCCGGATCGAGCACTTTGCTAGCAGGTACCACCACTGGGCACTGCTGCCACAACAGGGCATGGGGCATCACTTTGATGAGGGGGGGAGCTGTTGTGGGGAACATGCATGCTGATCTCTTGATGCCTGCAGCCCCTTCCATGTGTCCCAGTATGCTGCCAGGCAAGCACAAGGCAGCTGTGGTGGCTCAGGCTGCAGTGCTGTTGGGAAGAGGCCACTTCAAGGCCTGGCAAACCTTCCTCAACAGTGTTACTTCTGCCTGAGACATAGCTGATGCCACGTGAGATGGCAGCAAGAACCATGCATTTGACAGCCAATGTCTTAGGGATGGAGTAGCCTCCATGCACCTTCAACTTTTCCCAGTATGAGCTGCTGGTTGGATTCTCAGCAGGCAGCTCGCTCAGTGCCTGCCTGTGTGCTCATCAGTGCTGCTTGTACTTTTCCTGTTGCTGCTGCCATGTGGCTTTTAATGCCTCTGTCCTCACCACAGATCCAGGCAGAGCGAAGACCTGAAGGAGCACAGGCAGTCTGACTCAGGCTCTGGAGTGGAGCTGATAGGCTTTCACCCCTTCCCTTTGCTTCTGCAAGAGGAGGCCAAGCCAGCTGCATGGCAACAACCCTTTCATTTCAGAGACTGTTACTCAGAGCAGCAGTGTCTTTTGTTTTCTAAAAATGCAACACTCTTCAGAGCCTGTAAAGAGAGGCAGACTGGTGCAGGCCAGATGGGAGACCTGGCCAGACAGGGGCCTTGCAGGGGCTGCTGTAAGGAGGGTGCACTGAGCAGGGTGTCTCTGACCATATCTCAACCTCTTTCTCTTTCCTCCAGGCTTGCAGAGATGGAAAGCCAGAACTGTTCTTTCTTCAGTGACAGCCTGTCCCCTGATGATAGCCTGTGAGTTCTATCTCCTTTTCCCTTCTCCTCAGCTCCTCATGAGTCAGGGCTTCTGTGGCTCCATCCCTGCCTTTCCAGAAATGCTTTCCTTCATAGCTTCTTTCAGTCTGAGGCTCTTGGGCATCTCCAGCTATCCAGGAGTGCTGAGCTCTAGACCTGGAGCAGCCAGAATGAGAAGAAACTACTTCCCTCCAGCTGTCCTTCCCCAAAGGCACACAAATCCCATGAGACTGATGCCCCTCACTAATATGTCTCTTCACCCACTGCAACAGGGATGAGGACCAATACCTGCTGCGTCATTCCAGCCCCATCACTGACAGAGAGCCTGGGGGCAACCAGCAGCTTCCAGGAAGCCTCAACATAGATGACAAGGGAGATCTGGAGAGAATCTTGGCACACTTAGAGGATGAAAACAGGTAGAGGCAGGGGTATTATAGCCCCTGGGGTTTATAGTCTCAGGGAAAGGTCTGGCAAAGCCTGGCAGAGCTCAGAGTGCAGCCAGACAATAGCTATTTGAGGCTGGAGGTGAGGATCAGAAGAGCTGAGTGGGCTGATTTGGAGAGTGTCTAGGCTGAGCTGTAAACCTTTGTGGGTAAGCTGGGTGAGGGCATGGTCTCCAAGGAAGGGGCAAGAATTTGTTCCCCAAAATGCTGCTGCACTCCTCCCCAGAATCTTTTATCCTCCTAAACTCTAAACTGGTTGAAATGAGCCTGGGACATGGCTGACTCTCGTTCACAGAATCACAGAAACATTCAGGTTGGCAAAGCCCCTCAGGATCACTATGTCCAACTCTACTCTACAATGTTCACCTTAAACCATATCCCTAAGCACCACATCCAAACGACCCTTAAACACATCCAGGGTGGGTGACTCAACCACCTCCCTGGGCAGCTCATTCCAAACAGTGGTGGTGCTGCTCTGGACCAGGTGAGGTGAGACTCTAGGCAGGACAGATTAGCTAAGGAGGAGATGATTTTTTTCCCTGCCCCTGTCCTCATCTTCCTAGGAAAGAGCTGCATGTCTGTTTTAAACCACTGGAGTGGGATAGAGCTGCAGGCAGGCCATCATGTGGTGCAGGGACAGTGTCTAGGAGTGTGCCAGACCTCAAGCTTCACATCTGGCAAAGCCACAATATTGTTCTGTCTTTGAGTCGTGGGCCGCACCTGGCGCACAGCTGCAGGTGTTTCCAGCAGATAGGAGAGCAGCGAGGCTGACCCTAGGCTGTCTTGCAGAATCCTCCAGGGAGAGCTGAGACGTTTGAAATGGCAGCATGATGAGGCAGTGGAGTCTCCAACCTTGGCTACAGGTTCCCCTGAATCAGTGCAAGACCCACACAATGATGAGCTCCTGGCAGAAGCACGAATCCTCCGGCAGCACAAGAGCCGCCTGGAGACCCGCATGCAGATCCTGGAGGACCACAATAAGCAGCTGGAGTCCCAGCTGCACCGACTGAGGGAGCTCCTGCTGCAGGTACTCTCAGAGCCAGGGTTCAGGCAAACCTGTCCTTAGGGTGGACTTTGCCATGGGAGTGTTGGGGCAGTGGTGGAAAAGGATGATCAAAAAGTGGGGAGGATAAGGACAGAAGATTGTGACAACTCCCTTCTCTCTCCAGCCTCCGGCAGAGTCAGATGGCAACGGCTCAGCAGTCTCTTCCTTGGCTTCTACTCTGCATCAGTCTGAAGGCAGCCAGGCAAAGGAGAAAGAGCACAACACTCCTGACACTGAAGCTGCAGGTGAGGATTGGGGCTGAGCTGAGCTCTGGGTTCTGATCCCTTGGTTCATCGCTGGAGGAAGCTGCTGCCTGTGCCTTGCCATCTTGCAGAGATGCTGGCTGGTGAGGCAGATGCCCAGAGAGCCTGCTCAGCCCTGCCTGCCCTCTTTCCTGCTGCAGATGAGGTGGAAGCCAAAACCCAGGAAGTCAGCGTGTGCCTGGAAGACATCATGGAGAAGCTGCGGAGCGCCTTCCCCAACTCTCGAGGTACTCGAGTGAAATCCCCCTCCGTGGCCTCCTACTGCTCCCTCAGATGAGGTTTTCCCCACAGGCCCCTGCCCCAATCCCAGCTGCCCTGCAACGGATGATCCCCCGCAGCACCTGCAGCCGAGAGCTCTGCTGCCACCGCACTGCTGGGACTGGTGTGTGGCCTGGGCTCAAAGGATGAGGATAAGGTTTCACATCTGCAAGGAGAGGCAATCAGAGCTGCCAAGAGTACAGACCAACTAGATCCCCTTAGATGAGCTGCAAGGCAGCCTCCTGCGCTGCTCAGGAGCCCACACACTGCAGGGTTTTCCACTGTGAAGATGGACAGACCTGCCACCATCAACTTCGCTGTGTTCATCTTGAGCAACCTCCTCATTTCATCCCTGTCCAGACCCTTGTTCAGGAGAGATCAAGGTCCCAGTTACCCAGCAAGATGGAAGCAATGATGCAAACTCTCCTAACTGCTCATGGACAGCTCTTTCTAGCAGGAATGGGGACTAGGGAATGCATGTGTGGATGATGCTCCACTCACCCAGTAGCTTTTGGTGTTGGTCTTTCTGCTGTCTCTCTGTGCTCCAACCCAGGGACAGCACTTGGCCCCCTGCCCAGGCTGCCCATGCATGTGCTGAGAGGGAGATATTGCTTGGTGCCAGCACTAACAGAGTGCAGGGCAGGGCTGTCCTGTTTGCCCACGCAGACCCTCACCCAGTTTCTGCCATTCCTGAGCAGCTCTGCAGCAGCAGCCCCAATCTAACCGGGTGGCTCTAGGTGTCATTTTCCTGACCTCTCCATTTCTCTTTCAGGTATGACCTCCCTTATCTAACACCTCCTGTGAGCCAGAGGCTTTTCCTAACCAGCTACCTGGCTGCTTTCCTCCCCCTCCTCTCCCTGCCATGCTCCCTGTGCTGCAGCAAACCTCGCACAGCCTCCTTCCAAGCCGGTCGTGCAGGATGCTTGCCAGTTCCAGAAGATCTCAGGGGAACATAGGTCATGCAGGAGTGGGACCATGGGCTCACCAGGAGGCTGTTTCAGCCACTTGGCTACAGTGCCTAAGCCTGAGTGGAAAGGTTCAGAAAACAGAACTGAGGCTGTGAAAGCTGCCTGTCTCCCCCAGCACTTGCAGCTTGCTGCCTTTGACTGCAGCTCTTGGGGGGATGCAGAGCTCAGCATTCCATCCTCTTCAGTTTTGCCCAGACACCTCCAGGTCTCTAGGCACCAAAAAGAAAAAACAACCTCCTGGAGCCAACTAGTTTTTATAAGAACTCTTTCTAACAGCACCCAGCTGCCAGCCTTACAGATGGAACTCTCTCTGCTCCCCAGGGCTCCACAGCCAGCTAGGCACATACAGAGGGTCTGCAAGGTTTATTATGGAGGAGGGATGAGTCCATGTTAGAGCTTCAGCCCAGCTAGTAGCCTTATCTTGAGAGGGTCTTTATAACAGAGCCTTATCCTTTAATTTGCATCTATTTCTCGATGTTATATACATATTCTGTACTTAAATAATTTCTCTCATGGACTCATGCCATTAAATTCTAATACTCTGAGTGTAGCTGCCCTTCACTTTCAGTCCAGCCCAACATCTGCTTCCCTGAGGACCAGTGCCTTCCCCATGGCTCGTGCTGCCTCAGGGCAAGGCTGCTGCAAGGGGACCTCAACAGAGGACTGGACCAGCAGCAGGCACTCTGCTCTGCCTGATTCCCTTGGGGAGCCGTGCCTTTGCCATAGCATAGAAAGCCTGTCCTGCCTGGGCCCAGCTCCATCCATGGGGAGCCTCAACTCCTGCAGTTGCCCATCCCCACAGCACTGCAGGAAGGGGTTTCTCCAGCCACAGCTCCAGCCCTGAGACCACCAGGACATTTGGAGATATGGCTTCAGCCCTGGGACCACCAGGACATTCAGCTGTGATGCAGCAGCATAGCAGGGCACCTCCTTACTACCCCCAAGGAGCATCTGGCTCGCTGCTGAGCCCAAATTTGATCTGGGCTGAGGGGCTGAAGACAATTGTTGGAAGTAGGCCGGTCCCACTAGGCAGTGGAGGAGGCTGTTCTGCAGGCTGGCAGGGTCCCTCAGTGGTGGTGGCTTCTGGTCCCAAAGGCTCCCTCAAGCAGGCTGTCTCGTGCTGTGTTATGTCGAGAAAGAGGTAGCGTCAGGTGCTGTGGGGTGCCTCAGGGCAGAGGCTGAGCTAACCCTCATGCTCTGGGGCTACAGGCTGTGGAGGAATGAGATACCTGAGCCCTCGGGGCAGGGCTTTGTGCTGATGCAAAGCATCCTGCCCAAAAGAGGGCTTGCTGTGAGCACAGGGATGGGGCTGTTGTTACTGACTGGCATGGGATGCAGTGATGTGAACTCTCTGGGGAGGCTGGGACCAAGGCAGTGTGTAGGGGAACAGGGCTGTGCAGATGCTTCGGTGTGCTGGCAGAGGTGTGGAGCAGTGCCAGCAATGGGCACTGGGTTGTGTGAGCCTTATGGGCTATGTCCACCAGCAGCAGTGCCAGTTACTGTCCTGGTTGTCCCCTCTCACACTCGGGTGAGTGGCAGGAGTGCAGCAGTGGTGGCACTGTGGCTGCTGTGAGCATTCTGTATGTCAGGCTTCTTGTTTGATGGTGTGGGGGACCTCATGCCAGTCCATGGCTGTTATCCTCATGGCAGGATAGGGGGAGCATGGGAAGAAGCAGGGCTTTGGCCTGAGAATGAGGTCTGGAGTACCCAGTCTGGTGGGAGCTGAAGGAAAGAGAAGGTAGGATAAGGGCAGAGCTGCTTGTCCTAGCACTGAGTGCAAGGAGCAGCGGTGCCCAGGCTGGGTGCTTGGACTGCGTTTGGGAGCTGGGATGCAGCAGGGAGGGGAGCAGACTGGCTAATGTTCTGGTAACCATGCACTGAGGTGCTGCTGTCCTCACTGCTTTGCATCATCTCTGCTCTGGAAAGAAAATAAATTTGTATTTATACCGAGACCCAGATCAGTGCTCTGTGCTCTTCTATCCCTGCACCTCGGCTGAGTCAGGGCTACCTCCCAGGGCTGTGCCATTCTGGCACTGCTCCTGTGAAGCTGCTAGGACCCAGATGTCTCTTGTGCTCTGTGTCACCCTGGCTGTCCACACCATCTGAGGCAGAGCAGAAGCTGTGAGCAGAGCCCTGGGCTCCCCAGACACAGGTGTGTGTTCCAGCCAGAACCTTCCTTCATGCTCTTCCAGCATACTCCACGCAGTAGCCTGTGGCAGCCCCAGGGGGAGGGATGGGGGCTGCGTGGGGATAGTCTCTCTTCCTTCATTAAGGACTTCTGCTGTGGGAAATCCTTCAGCCTCAGGAAGGACATAGGCAGTAGTGGGATGCTAACCAGGCAGTCCTCTCCCTCCATGCCTTCTCCCTGGAGACCCAGTGGCCAGAGCTGTCCGGGTGCCTCTGCCCCAAGTGCTGCCAATGTTTCCAGTGTCTCAGCGAGGGCTTCAGCTTAGAACTAGCCCAGGGCAAGACTGGGAGGCTTTCAAGGCCTCCCCACTGCATAGAATGCAGCCCAGCCTCCACTGATGGTGAAGCCTGCCCAGGACTGATACTTAGGGTTGGACTTTCTTTCAGCCCTGCCCGGAAGGGCAAAGGCCTGAGATGGTGCCACTGTAGGGCAGAGGAGCAATTCAGGAGCTTAAACAGGGGTGAAATGCAGCCTCCTCAATTTGCCCCCTCAGGGGTAGAGCAAAAGCTCCATCCCCATCTCTGTGCCACAGCCTCCAGGGCGAGGCAGGATGTTCAGGCTGTGATCAGGGACGCTGATCACGTCCAGGAACAAATCCAGCACACGG